>PYST01000456.1:0-22581 GCA_003049485.1 Ophioceras dolichostomum | reverse complement strand
GAATTTGATATTCGAATGGCCCTCACTCGCTGTCTGCTCCTCCCTTCTTTCCCCCCTGACGGTTATTTCCCAGTCCAAAAAGAAACCTCTGGGCCTTAGCTTCCAGGAGAAGCCAGCCAGCCTGAAGCAAGGGCATAGCATTCCAACTTTTGCCGCGCCGCTTTTGGGTGCTTTGCTGAAAACCAGGAAGTCCCTGCTGCAGACAGGGATTTTTCCTTAGTTCCAGAGGGGGAAGCGGGCTGGGCTGCTACGGATGGTGGTGGTGGTGGGCGTGGCTAGGAGGGGGAGGAGGCTAGCACTCGCATGACGGCCCAATGCACGGCGGCAATGTGCTTGTGCGTCTCACTTGGGCGGGCCAATCAGCGGGTCGCGTTCCGTCCGTCACCTTCCCCAAAAAAACGGGGGGTAGGGGGAACGAGTTCTTTGCTAGGTTTGAACCACAGTCGTTTCAGCTCTTCTTGATGACTTGCTCGATTGAGAACCCAGTTCGACGGAATTGGGTCATTAGGTCACTTTTTTTCTCCTTGTTGGTCGGCGAGGGCCGCCGTCGCAGAACGTAACCGATGAGGCCAGCAAACCCAGCTGGCTGCTGCCAACCGAACCGGATCTTGCTAGCCAGGGCCCAGACGCCGGGCTATGTTTTTGTGACCGAGCCAGGACCCGTCGTCGTCCATCCCGTTTTCAAGATAAGAAACATGATGCCTCAGGCCTTGGCTACACGAGGCATTTTGTTCGCAACTTGCCGTTTCCTTTGCTCCTCTTTCCCGTGAGGTGGGCTCCTCTTGCTGGGGGGCGTGTCCACTTACCTGCTTGCCCCTCACTCAAATCGTCCCGACGGCCCCACTGGGCAGGGTGAGTTGCACTTGCGCACTTGCGCCCACGACACTGTGTGCTCCCGGTACGGAACAGTTCCCCACCAGACTCCACTGCTCTTTTTTTCAATGTTCATGGTCCGCTGCCAACAGCTCCGAGGAGGCTGGAGGCCACTGGCCGGTAGGAGCAATTGGTGGCTGCCCGGCGGTGCTGTCGCTTGCTGGAGCACTGGTACGTGGTAGTGTGATGCGTCGAAAAAAGAAGCCAAGGGTACATTAGCTTACCCGCTCTTGACTGCTGCGCTGCTTCCCGAACCTGTCTCTCAATGTGAGATAAAGTTTCGCGCCGGAACCCGCGATGCGAGATGTCTGAGCGTCATCGACATTCCAGTGTTTCCCTTTCATTTTTCTTCCTCACTCAGCCTCAGACACGAAAAGAAAGACGACAGAAAAAAGGTTGCCGGCGGTGAGGAAGCCGTTGGCAAAAAGGGATGGGAACCTGGAAGGGACTTGTAGACGGGAGGGGCATCATCCATCCCCCCCGTTCGGAGAGAGAGGCTTCCTTGTGTTGAAGGGGCCTGGAGAGTGAGCGATCGGGACCGAGGGTGCGAGCCAGGTGCCAGCTTACGTACGGACGTAAAAGGAACAAGTAACATGCTCCCCCGGGCCGGGGCCAAGTCAATTTAGGTGATGAAGTGATAACCTACACGGAGTCCAGTGCTTAGAGAAGAATGTTCAAGAGAGAAGGAACCTTGCTACCCTGCTAGGGCGTGTGGGCGGGCGTGTCAACATCGGCTCCATGTGAAGAGACAAGAAAACATCGTCGCTCGGGGCTAGCTCTATCGACGAGGGACCCGCACCAACCTTTTCAAATTCTCTGGCGCGATTGTGGACAAAGGAAGGGAAAAGGACGTCGGTCGTGGTCGCAATCAGCCCAATCAACGCGCACCACGTCTCAAACCCACACCACAATTTTTTTCTTTTTCCTTCTCTGCTCTCTGTCTGCCAACTGGCTGGCCCCAATGTCTCTCGCTTTTTTCCCAGGCCGCCGCCTCCGATTACGATTGTGAGGATGATGCTAACGGAACACCTCATTTATCCCGCGCCGTCCAATCGTGAGCCGTAGCCCAACGCTTCGTTTCTTTTTCTAAACGGTGACGGGAAACCTTCAATCCCTCATTTTGAGTTCTTTTTTGCCTGCTTGCCCGCTGGCCTCGGGCTGTCAGTCCCACGCTCTTTGCTTCTCCCCTCCATAGCTCATGGGGGTGGAACTTGTTATGCAAATCATTCTTCTTAGTCGCGTTTGTTGAAAGCTACTCCCCATCTGTGATTCGCCAAGGGAGGAGGGGGATGCTGCATGAGCGGACCGTTTTCCGCCCTACCATGTTTGGGGGGTGGGAGTGGAGAGACAGTAAGACTTACCGTCCAGAAACCAGACAGGCCTCTCGACGACGGTGGTGGGTTGTGGTGGTGGTGGTGGTCGGAGCTTTGTGGCGTCAGCGGGTTGTCTCTGTGTGTGACGGCTCCTGGCGAAGAGACATTTTTTGATGGCAGCACTCTGGCAATGCAAGATCGATGGCTTGCCAGAGTTCTGCTGGCGGCCTGCTGTTGCTACCCTGCCGTTCCCTTCCTTCTGCCTGGTCCTTCATCAATTCAACAATTGAAGGAAGGGTGGGAAACCAGCCAATGTCTAATAGATTCGGTAACCACAGCATGGTTGGCCAGTGCTTTCGTCAGAGAGAAACCCAGCCCCTCAGAGAAGGGCTCTCTCACTTCATCAAGATTGCTGATGATCGTGTTGACCTTCTGGCTGCCAAAAGCTGCACGACATCGATTCTTTCTGGCTAGGCCACCACCACTGTCAGCACGAATTTATCCTTTTCTGCCGTCAATTTGACTCAAATTGCATGTGTCGCGCTGAATCCAGGATTCCCGCGCCTCTGATCACCCTCTTAGCGGATCGTGGGATCTTTCTTCTTGATCATCATCTCGTCATAGTTGACTATCCGGGTCTCGACTACTTTTTGCTTGCAGCCAGGCTGCATCAGTGGGGAGAGGCAAGCAACTGTGATGTTGCTTCTTGTGGTTCATATGCCGTATCAATATTGCCTCTTTTCTTTTCTTATTTCCCCCTCCACCGAACCGCCAAACATAGGCAATTGTTGAGCTTTGGTTGGGAGACCTCCCTCGACCTATGTACTGTGGCGTCCCGTCCGTCCAAACCCCTCCCTTTCCCACCACCAACTGATAGCAGTTGAGCCATTCAGAGACGGCACCGTGACGTTGAGGCGCCTGTCGTGAGGTGACATGGACCACTCTTCGGGTCTAGGGCGGTCACTCACCGCTACTTTGCGCGGTTTAGCCACACGCCCCTCCTTCCCCTCCCTCTCTCTTCCTCCCTCACATGGACGCTATAGCCACACCTGGCCTTTTGTTCCACGACCCCAGGCCCGGCCCTGTCCGAAAAGAGGAAAGAGCAACAGATCGAAATAAAAATGTCCTCGAAAAAAAATTGTGCCAAAGACCAACATTGGACTTGGAAGGTTCGAACCAATAAGAAGCAATCCTTTGCTGTGCTGTCTTCCTCGACAGAAACAAAAAGAAAAAATTCATAGAAAGCGAGGCTCCAAGTTGCACAGTATGGATTTTCTCCAGACGACGCGGCGGCCATCTCAAGCGGCCACCTTCTTCACGTGGAATCAAATGGCTGGCTCACAACTTTCAAAGACACACATCCGGAGGCAGGGATCAACCCGCTCCCTCTCTCTCAGGCAGACAGAGCCAGCCGGCCTACCTACCCTAGCAAACAGAGCTACCTTCCCAACCTGACCAGTCTCTCAGTCTCACTGTGGGGCGTGCCAATTTTTTGCTTTCCCCTCCTCGACCCGATAAACCGCAGGCCCCCTAGCCAGCCAGCAAAGCCAGCCAGCAAAGCCAGCCTACCAAGCCAGCAAGCCCGCCAGCCAGCCAATTTGTCTGATGCTGTTGGTTGCGGAAAGTTCCCAGATTCGGACGACGTGGCAGCAGGCGAGTCAAACCAGCCCAGACACAAGAGAGATATGTAGAGACTGATGAATTTTTGAACACATGTCCTCTCTCCGAGACTCTCCCCAAGTAGCCAGAACGGAGGACACCCAGCCAGCGAAACGGCCGAAAGGAACATGTCACTACACTGTGCGCGAAAACGAATCCTCTTGTTCGTTCGTGGACGGCTCTCTCTTCCGTTCTCTTTACAACGAATTCTTCGCCAGGTAGGGCCTGTCTATCTATCTGGACGGATAGGGGGAAATGCAGTCCAGTCCAGACTGGAGTTTATCCTCCATCGTTCTGCAAGCGTCGGGATACCTGCATGGAAAGGGGCAGCACCAGTAGTCTGCATGTCTGTACGGCCACGTCCGGGATGGATGGATGGGATTCATGTACGGAAGATCTGGTCTGTCTTCCCACTCCCGAAGCACAATCTGCCGTCGTCCTACATTAGCCCACGCAGGAGACTTTGCGTCCGTCGAGGGTGCCGTGCAGTGGTAGGCTGTAGGTCGGCAGTGGTGGTGGTGGTGGTGGTGGTGACGGTGCTTCTTGCTTTGCCTTTGCCTTGCACGTCGCCTCGCGTAGGCTTGCCTATGCCCATGCTCCATGTTCCATGCTCCATGCCATGCTATGTATGCCATGTCATGCTCGTCGCCGCCGCCGCCGCCGCCGAGCCCGCCGTCCGCCTGCTTGGTATGGTCTTGGTGCGCCTTTCCCGGGCCCGTGCCTTGCTTCTGCTTCTGCTTCTGCTTGTGCTTCTGCTGCGAACATGAGTAGCGGTGGCGGCAACCAAGCAGCAACCAAAGCAGGTGATGGATGACGATGGGATGCAGGCGATCGGTTCTTTTTTAGGCTTGTTTCTACCCGAATCAGAATCACCTCTCCTGCTGCAGAAGCGCGAAAGTATCCGGACGTACATATCCGTCTCCCGGGAACCTACCTTAGAAGAGGAGCTTGTGCTTGCTTGCTCGTGCTTGCTTGTGCTTGCTGCAGCTCACTCCCGCAGCTAGGTACAGTAGGGTTAGGTAGGTACCGGAGAGCACGCCAGCATGCCAGCATGCGTAGCCTGACTTTCCGTTCTCCTCCTCTTCGTCGTCCCGTCCGTCAGCCAACCCGCGACAGCCTGTCAATCAGTCCCATCACCGCCATTTGTTACCAAGGAAGCTCCTCCGGACCTGTGTCTTTCCTGCCAGCACACTCCCGCCGATGGAGGTCTCACTCAAAAAGGAGGGGTGCAACATGGAGAGAGGGGTGGTGGTGGGCTGGTTTGGTTGGTGGGTTGGTTAATTCTGGTGGTCGGGTGGTCTCACGGACGGGCACATCCTATTCTTGTTCCCTTCCCGTAGAGGCACACACACATTCTATTCTACACACGACAGAAGGAGAAGGAAAAAAATTTTGTTATCTGCCACTCGATCAAGCAACCGCCCGCTTTGCCCGCCCGTAGGTTGACCGGTCACTGCCAGGTCCCATATTCCGACCGCCGGCGGCGGCCCAAACGGCGGCGTACGGCACAGTAACGCCGCACGACTTTCTTCGCGGGCGGCAGGATGACGGTATGGATGTCGGTAGGTATGGCAGCAACCGCCCATGGGCCTATGGGTCGCCCTCAAGAGACCTGGCCGCGGGACGGTTGTCCTTTAGCCGCGAGGAAAGGATGAAAAAGGTTGACGAATTCAGCAAGCGCGTCTCGAAACAAGATCGTGGTTTTCTTTGGTTTGTATAGTTCTCGTCTACCTATTCCCATCCTCTTATTCTGCGCCCGGCCATGTCTCGCCTGTCGGCAACTTATCATACACACACACGTACACACCACCCATATTTAACTGGGTTTTTCCTGGGTTGGGCGCTCAAAAAGTTTCGACCACCCGGGAATATTGGTCCTTCGCCTTGGGGGCCATTTTTGGCTGTTGTTTCCTTTTCTCTGTCTCTCTCTCCAACGGTCGATGATGGGACGGACTGGGCTACGCTGCGGCCGAAGGCGTGCGTGCGGCCACGGACCACTACACTTCACACAACCGTTGTCCGTAGCCCAACCCAACCCAACCCAACGTACACAGTCCTCTCCTCGACATAGCCTACAGGTCCGCGGCCCGCAGGAACACACACAGTACAAGGCAACGCAACACAACGCATTGCGCGAGCAACACCAGCACAGCACGCATGCCTTGTCCGTCCCTGTCCGTCCCTGTCCGTCCATGTCCTGCCGCCAGAGCTGCAGTGCAGCAGCCGAGACACGCGCGACGGACCAAAAGCAGCTGTACGTTCACGCACAGGACGCACAGAAAGGGGGGGAAGGAGGGGAGGGGGGAAGAAACGTGGACAAGAAGGCTTCTGCTGCTGCTTCTCCTGCTTCCATTCTGCTGCTGCACCACGCGATGCAAAGTGCTGCAAGTGACTGCACTGCACGACGCCGGACGCAACTATGATTCGCATACGTGATGTTCCCCGCCGCCCAACGTCCGCCGCCCGTTTTTTTTATCATCCCCTTTCCTTCCCTTGCCCTGTTCCCGTGCTGTTCTGCTCGTACACGCATATACAGGCACACATACAGGCAAGCTCTCACAAACGTACATACAACACAGGGTATTGCACCGTTGAGTTACCTGCCCTACTCCTTATCCGCCTGCCTGCCTACCGACCTAGGTATCTACCTACACTGTCCCCTCCCATTTGCCTACTTACCGTTGTGAGACGCACAAAATCCTCGAACGGGTTGCTGCCCTTGTGTGACCCCTACCTGACGCTGGGCGACGTTTGGCCGAACGCCCCGGCCGGCGTGTCTCGCATGAGGAGGGGCTCGCTTGCCTTGTTGGCCTCTGTGGTCCTGCTTCTTTTGTCCAACCCAACCCCCAAAAACCGGAGAGAGGAGAAGAGTGAGAGATAGAAGAGAAGCAAAAGAGGAGGCGGCACCAGGTTCGGCGTATAGCTGCTGCTGCCGCCGCCGCCACTGGGTACTACTCCCTACTGCTGGTGGTTGGTGTCAGTGCACCTGGTTACCTAATGTACCTACACGCCTCTGGTTGGTACTCACCTAACTGAGGTACTTTAAAACGCAAATATACATGGGATGGCATGCATCGACGGGCAGATACCTAGGATATACAGAATAGGGGGGAGGGGGGAATCAAAAACGACCAACCCCTGAGTCAGGGGCTGGCAGCGTATCAACAACATTGATCATCACCAGAAAGATGGAAAAGGAGGCATGGGACACACGGGGCACATGGGACGGAATATTTACCAACTACCAACCAACAACGTCCATATTCATCAACATATTAATGGAAGATGCGCAACCAATACATGCCGTGTTTCCTAGCCCGGTCCGAGGGGCGGTTTGTTTCGCGGTTGACTAATAGGTACGATTGAGGCATGAAAGAAAGAAAAATCGCCAACAGCCAGCGCTTCGCTAGCTACCAGAGGCGAGATGATGAGATCGACGACACGCGGCGGGCGGGTAGTTGTATGTAGGCGGTCGGGCGACCTGGCTAGTGGCCTGCCTGCCTGGCCTGGCCGGCATATCCTGCCCTGTTTTGTTTTTTGGTTTCTTTTTTTTTTCCTGGTCTCTTACCTGGCTGGCCTGCCTTCCCTTCCCTTGCCATGCCATGCCATGCGGCAGCGGGCAGCAGCTCGCGGCCTGTCTGTCCTGTGAGGATAATAAACTTTTTAGGCTCTCACGGTGGGGACCCGGGTAGATCTCTCATGCCGTCAAACAAGGAGAAGGTACCTGAGGCAGGTCAGTCAAGGGTAGGTAGGTCAAGACGGGGAAGGCAACGAAGGGCGTTGGTTTACGGGAAACGAGGTGGATGGATGGTCCCGTGTTCAATGCACGAAGGGTCGGGGTGTCTGTCGGCTGCTGCTGGGTTCTTGGATCTTCCGGGTTGAGAGAGTTGGTCGTCGGCACATTTACTACGATCGTTAAGGTATGCTATAAGGAAGAAGAAAGGGTATGTGTCGATGGAATGGATGTGATGGGTGTCTGCCACTAAACTTGGTAACTTTTTCATGCCTCGCCTCTTCGTATCTTCCAGGTTGTCTCCCTCTTGTCCTGATTTGATGTTGCGGGGGCCGTCACATACCCAACTGGGTAGGCTGGAACATTTTGTCCCCCCTTTTTTTATACTTTTCGGAAGGAATGGCTTTGATGTCACTTAACTGGACTTGACTGACTTGATTGACAGATGGGGGGTTGGTTTTGACGGGTTCAGGCATGGCATGGACGCTCAATAATAGCAGTCGGAAAACTATAGGGGTCGACAGGTTGGGTTGGAGGGTGGGAGGGGAGGATGAACAGCGCCTCCTAAATGCATCATCCCAGCCGACGACGTCGACGACCCTTTTTTTTTCTTGTCTGTCTTGTATGTAGTACCTCCGTACGTGCCTCAAAGTCGCTTTATCTGGTCCTGCACGAGGCCGCTCGACGCCGCCCAACGCCGCCGCCACCACAAAACCCGGCATGGTGTGCTTCGGGCAAAAAAGGGAAGGGGACATGCATGGACCAGACAGGTAGATGACTGGAGGGGAGAATTTGAACTTGAGAGCCGGCATGAGATACAAGGGGGGCCACACACACACATACTTCATGACAACCTAGACGACACGGTTCCCGGCAGTTTGTCTTAATTTCTTGCACTCTCTCATGGCACTCCCTGGCCCTTCCTGGTCCTCCTTGGCCCTCCTTGGCCCCCTCTCACCTTGTCTTCGATTCGCCCTTGCTCCCCTTCATTCTTCTCTTTCATTTTTCCCAGGCTACGGAGAGATCAAACGTGCATGCATGTAAGTTAGATGTAGGGTGTAGTTCCGTATGCACTCCGGACTGTAGGCCATGTGGGTTATGCGGGAGGCGGACGGACACAGCGCAGCGCAGCGCGCATCATGTGTTAGCTCAAGTTGTAGGTTGCGAAACTGATGCTGTTATTGTTTGGTTTATGGATGCAAAGGAGATCCCAGCGCCCACCATCACGCGTCCGGTTCAGTCCAGCCGGTCCATACATTGGTCGCCAACGTTGACAAGACTGACGGGACCTTCACTTCCAAAACGACAAAAAAAGCATATCCTGCGTTTGTTCGTTTCTTGATGATGCAGAATGGCAGGAGAGATCCGCATGCACGTCAGTGCTGCCTCGCAGCGTCCATCCATCTATCTATCTGTCCCCCATTCTTTCCTTTTCTTTCTTAGGGCCTAGTGCGGAAGTACGGGGTAGGAGGGGAAGAGGAGGGGGAAACCAAAAAAGAATCGAATGGTGAAAATCTCTCTTCGTCAGCACCTAACTGGTACCTATCTTTGTATCATTGTTTCTCCCTCTATCACTAGCTGTTGTCTCCCGTCTCTCTCGGAACCGTCACTATCTTCATCTGCCGACAGGATCTGGACCGTCTGGATGGACCTTCCCTTCTCTGATGAGATCCATCCAAGTTGTCAAGGGGGTACTGTCGTAAAAAAGATGATGATGACTGACCACCATCACACAGTGCAGTCGCAATTCGCATGCACTGGGGGGAGAATTGAACGGGCCTCAGTGCTTGGTCTCTGGGGAGGGTCCGTCTTTCCCTCTTCCTGTTTCCCCTCATCGGTCGAACCACCACGGGCGAGGGAGGCAAAGCGAGCGGGCGGGCGGGAAAAAGATGAGGGGTCAGACTCACAAGAACTTGCTTGTGGGAGCTTGGGAAGACCGAGGGAAGGATTCGGCCGCTGTCCAGCCGCTCGCTCGCACACGCACTTGTGTGATGGTGGTTGCAAGCAAGCAAGCAAAGTATTCCGTACCCGTCCGTACCCAAGCAACCAAGGTACCACGGTTCCAACGTTCGGAAGTGCAGAAATCTGCACAGAAATCTGGAGATGATTATGATGACCCGGCGGCAGGCGGCCAACACAGAGCAGATAGTAGACACACACAAGACACAACGCAAAGAAATATCCCGATTGGACGGACGGGCTGGAAGGATCTTCCTCATTGCCTGGCCGGCCGTGTGATGTTTGGCTTGCGGTTGTGAGATATCGCATCGGCTGCCTGATATTGACATTTGTTCCCTTCTACTGTGGTAACCTACTAGGTGTGCCTGCTAGCCGCGGGCCACTAATATCATCCGCGGCGTAGGCTTTTGGGTGGTGGGCGTGACCGCTTTGTGTGCCTACCTAGCCCGCCTAGCCCCGTGTAAGTCACTCCTCGCTCGCTCGTGTACGTCCTTACGCGGCACCGACGAGAGCAGGAACAACAAACAACAGGAGCTTCCTAGGGGACTCATTAGAAACCCCCAAAGCTCATACGAAACGAAACAAGTCAGCGGTGACGATGGATGGTGGATTGATGGATTGATGGATGGATGAACTCCTATTCCGTAGTCTTGATCCCCGCCAATCTTTTCATACCGCCACCGAAATTTGGGGATGCTCCGAGTCGACTTTGCCAAAGAGGGGCGGGGCTTTCCTTGCTTAACGACGGGACCGACTCTCGTTAGAAGGAAGGATACTTGAGAAGGCCATGGATTCCTTGACCGACGGATTGACACCGAGCGGGCATGGAGGTTAGGGACAGGCAATGTGGTCCCTACCTTGTGGGTATTCGTGGGTGACCGCCCGACTAGAGCCGTACGTGTGCGGCATGCATCTGCAACTGCGCTTCGCTGCATCCCCCATCCCCATCATGTACCTGCACACACCTGCACCTCATCCGCCGCACCTTGCAGTAGGTGGCGTCTGGTGCAAGTCCGGCCGGTAGAAGAAAATGTGGTCAGCAAGGGAACCAAGCCTCGGTGTGCAGAATTCTTAGCCATTAGCGTTAGCTCAAAGCGGTGAGTCCAGCGCGGCAGAGGAGCACAGGGAAGTCTGATCGGCAACATTCTCCAGAGGTGCATGCGTCAACCCCTTAAGCCTAGGCTTGCTGCTTCGGTCAATTTCTGGAATTCTTGGGGTTTTCTTACTGGGTTTTAGGAATTGAGAATTGGGAATTGGGAATTGGCGCTAGGTGCTTCTTTGTGAGACAACATACAGCGCGTTATTTTAGTTCAATGTTTAGTCTAGGCCGCCGTTGAGGCGCGGCTGGTGTGGCCGTAGGCAGAAGGCACCGACACCTCCACCAAGACCAGCTCCGGAGAATGTCGTCACGCCGGCAACGGGCCGGGCCAAAAATCAGACTCAAGCAAAAATAACTTCACATGAAAACAAACGCCACACATTCACATCGTCCCATTTTTCGTTTCCCGTCCGCTCTCACGGTTCACTCGGTACCTGCGTAAAAGTCTGTTTCACGGTTAAGCCGAGTTGCCGTCCACGGGTCACTCTTCTTGAGAGGAATTCACAGAATAAGCCTCCCTTTATTCGCCTTCCCCGACGGCTGATGACGAATCATGGTGTTGATGATGACCGTTCGGCAGCACCACAACTTAACCTTACTCTGCACATGGACCCCTTACCTTACTTAGCTCATTCCTGGAGGGAAAGTCGGTACCGATAACCGAGCGACGACGCCACGGCACAGAAAGAAGCCGTGGGAAGCCGTGAGAGACCGTGTGAAACCTCGTCCGCCTTCCCTCAAGAGGCTACCGGGCCCGAGCCTAGGCCCAAGGAAGAGCGGCAAAACGTCGATGCAGTCACCGAGAGCGAGGACTCGGACGTCACGTCTTTGCATATCGGCATCAGAAACGCTCGCGCAACAGGTACCTATGTGGAATAGCTCTGCATAGCTTTGGTTAGCTTTGCTCTGTGGAACAGTCGAGCAGTCTTCTTGCATGACGCTACGATTACGGCAACCGCCACCATCACCGGTGACCGACCGACGTGTCGAGTGTGTCTGATTTAGACTTTACCAATAGCTCGGGACTACTATACAACAACAGTAAGCAACTAGGCGAGGGGCAAAGGGGGGTGGAAGCAAGGGAGGCCACACTCCGACACATTCCAACAAAGTCAACTAGGGAAGGAGGGTGTGTAGGCACACAAAGCGAAAGGCCAAAGCTAAAGGAAAGTGGGAAAAATTCAGAACCGGGGAAGCGAAAGGAGCAAAGCGGGAAACTCAAAAAAAGAAAGCAAAAAAATAAGGGGTCGGAGGGGGGGGGCAAAAAAGGAGAAGGAAGTTCGGGGGAACGAAGCAAGAATGTCGCCACCAGAACCAAGCGCAAGGAGCATGAACCCAAACCCAGAAAAGGCAGCGGACGCGGTGTACGGGCGACGCTTCGACCCCTGGAACTCGGTCGGGCTCGGCCACCAGCGGGCCGAGGCTCGCCCGGGAGGCGGCGCGGGCGTACAGACATGGCGCGAGAGCCGCACGTCCAAGCTGGACAGCCAGCTCCGGGCCGGCCGCGGCGGGGGGCCCCGCGTGTCGGACTCGTTCGGCCCCGGGAGCGCCGACTACGACGAGCGGCTAGGCGTGGTGGTGTCCAGGGAGATGCGGGCCCGCGCCGCCTGCCGCGTGGTCGATATGCTGCGGAAGCCGGGAGCGATGCGGGCTTCGTCCAGCGGACAACAACATCAAATAGCGGGAAGCGCTGTGTCACAACAACAACGACAACAACAACAATCATCACAAGCACAACGACCGCCACCACCACCACCAGTCTCAGTCTCCAAGGCGGCTGCGCTCCACACAGAGCGAGACAGGAGTGGCGTTGTTATCTGCGACGACGACGACGACGACGAGACCCTACCCCTAATACACGACCTTCCGACGGAGGGAGGAGTGAAAGTGAAGCAGGAGAACTACCACCAGAGCAAAAACAAGCCAGACGAGAAACCATCTCCAGCGGAACCTACAGCAGCATCCGGAGCATCCACAGCAGCAGCCCCGACCGCAACCGCAGCAGCGGAGCGGCGCATCTTCGACGGCCTGGTGATCTACGTCAACGGGAGCACACACCCGCTCATCTCCGACCACAGGCTCAAGCACGTGCTGGTCGAGAACGGCGCCCGCACCGCCATCCACCTGGGCCGGCGGCAGGTCACGCACGTGATCCTCGGCCGGCCGTCTCCTTCTTCTTCTTCGTCCTCCGGGGATGTTATTAGAGGAGTAGGAGTAGTAGGAGCGTCGGGAGGAGGGCTCGCGGCTGGCAAGCTGGAGAGGGAGATTCGTCGTGTTGCCGGGTGTGGGGTGAAGTTTGTAGGTGTTGAGTGGTGAGTCCTTTTTCTTGGCTTTCTGTTTTTTTGCCCCCTTCTCAGTAGCTGTAGTACCCTTGGCCACAAAAGGTAGTATTGGGTGTCATCGTACTTCGCAATAACCGCATGTAGAGCCCTCACATACACCACCCTCAACAGCACCCCCTTACTCCTGCCTATTTACATCGGTACCTAGCTACCCTCCTCTTAGCCACCCGCATGTTGCAGTGTGCCATGTCTACCTATCTCTCTTCTCTCCAAAGCCTCCTCCTCTTATACCAAATGATCGAGCATAACAAACAAGCAAGGCGAACAAAAATTTGCCCACCAACAAACACACTTACTTCCTCGACTTTCCATGGCTAATCTCTTCTCTTCTGTCCCCTTGTCTCTCCATCAGGGTTCTCGAAAGCATCAAGGCGGGACGCCGCCTGCCCGAGGCCAGGTTCGCGAACCTGAAGATGTCGCACGGCGCACAGCAGAGCGTGTACGGCACCTTCTTCTCCTCTTCTTCGTCTACGTCCTCTCCGTCCTCCTCCACAGCTCCCGCTGCCGCTGCTGCTGCTGCCGCTACACAACGGCGGCCGCCGCCGCCATCGCGGTGAGGCAAGCATGGGGTGGGTGGATACCTCTATGTTGTGTGTACGTGGACAGATAGACAGAGAAAGGAAAGAGACGGTGATCGTCGTCCCCTGGAGCCAGCACCAGCACCAGCACCAGCACGATGTTGCCGGCGTGCCCCGGCCACTCGGCCGTTTGACGGGAGTGCCGACGACCAGTGGCATGCTCCTTATCTACGCAGCCTGCTACCTTGCTTGCTTGCTTGCTCTTACTTGCCGGTCTGCCTACCTACTATCCGCCTTGCGTGACAAATAGGGCTTTCGTCGGTAGGTACCTAATAAGATAGGTACCTACGAGATACCCAAGATGCCTCCTACCTCCCCAACCCAGGCAGGCAGGCAGGTTGGTTTCATGTCCGCCCGCCATCCGCCGCTGCCGCTCGCTCTGCCCCCTTTACTCTCCTCCTCGTCTTCTCCCTCTTCTTCCGTCTACTACATCTGCCGCTCCCGACTCTCCAACCTCAACACCTGCCCCTCCCTACCTACCTACCTACCTACCTATCTGCCGGAAACACGAGAAGACGAAAGAAAAAAGGACAACGCAGCACGGCGAAAGCACCTACCTACCTACCTAGCTATAAAGCGGATACCCACAGCACACACAACACATACACGCAACGCTAGCTGCTGCCGTCCTTCCTTCTCTGCCGCAAGCCGTCGTACCCGCACGCATGTATGTATGTACGTACCTATGCATGCTGTACATTTCTGCACGCATGGAGGCACGCTGTCTATATTTTCCCTGTCCCGTTCCCTTTACTTTTCCTCCCTTCCTTCTTCCCTTGACTTCCTTTTTTTAAAACAAATTCTTTTCCCGGCTCCCCCGGCCGGCGAAAGAAAGAAGGAGAAGGGAAGGGATAGGGAGGGCGAGAAGGAGAAGGGGACACTGCGACACGCAGCATACACGTACATGCGTGCCTACATACATGGCTTGCGGGTTCTTGCGGCAGTGTTCCCTTCGCATATATCATCTTGCATATACTTTCCTTTGTTTTCTTCTTCCCTTTTTCTTTTCGCTTTTTTCTTTTTCCCTTTGTTCTTCTCTTCAATCTCACCTCCTCTTTCTTTCTTTCTTTTTTGTGGCCCTTGCTGTCTATCGTGTCCAGGATGCACATATCTCCAGCTGTATCTTGAACCCACACCGTACCGTCCTATTCGGATTCTCTCCCCTTCTTCCAGGCACGCAGCTGACTCCACATTGCCTCGTTTGCGTTGCGTTTTGCGTTAAGGGCTGGATAAGTGAGGGGTGTATTTAACATTCTCTTTTTTTTTCCTTGATTAGGGCATTGCATGGATGGGGGTACTGGCTGGTATGTGGTACGTCGATATCATCGGTTACTAAGTTAAAAAGATGGATGATGGGTTGGTGATGGGCTACAAGGCACTGAGGGCACTGGGGAAATACATAGACGACGCTAGGGATTACTTGCATGCTACTGCTTCCACTGCATTTTTGGGGCTGCTTTTTGGGCTGGCTGGGCTGGGCTGATCAGCGAACGGAATACCCCGTTCGGTTTAGAGCTCTCTCGTCGATTTTCTTCTTTGGTGGTTCTAAGGAATACATGCATAGAAAGGTACGGAGGGAGACGGAGGGGAATACGGGGGCGGCTTTTGGACGCTTTCTGGCAAAACGCCCCCCTTCCCGTAACGGAATACACTTCTTGTCGTTTTACGACATGGTTCTTTTTTGCCCCTCTTGTGTGGCCTTGTTTGCATGACCAAGCGCGCATTCTCCGAGGTAGACAGGGACAAGAGACGAGCTTGCAAGGTAGATTGGTTGTGAAAGAACGAAGAGGGAGAGGGTGGGCTTTCAGCATATGCTTTCTGTCTGCTCATTTACGTTCCACGCGTAGCGTAGCAGCTTCTCGTTCCTACCCTGAGCGAGAGTGCCCTCGTCGTGTTCCTGACTAGGGGGAGGGGACCCAAGAAGAAACGGCTTTCCCGAAATTCAGGGGGTTTTTGGGCTTGGACTCGGGCTCGGGCTTGGGCTTGAGGTTGGTATTGGGCGTGATGTCTTTTCATCCCTTCCATCTCATCTATCTCATAACTCCATTCCCATGTGACCAGAGGGGTGGACAGGAATTCTTCCTACATGTACGTGGTAGCTAGTACAGTCTCGACCCGACCCCGGAAAGTCCGCTCCAAGTGAGGAACGAGACCGAAGCAAGCAAGCATATTTCCGCACGGAATACATCAAACAAGCTTCGCAAATTCAAGCCTGAGCAGGTAGTGGTGTGGCTGGCTTTGTTGGCTGGGCTGGCGGGACCAGCTTGACAGGACTCTCTGCATGCACCTGGCATGTATGCACCTGCACAAGCAAGCACCCCTTACATGGCACCCCAAGGTCCGTAACGGGGCAGACACATGCAGACGCATTTCGATATTTTCCATTTCAGCTCCGGCCTTGTCCGTTTTGGATTCCGTCCTTGTGCGTATTTTTCTAGAATGATGTCCGCCAGTGCCAGCAGCCGAGCATGGAGGTCCTCCTTGCAGATACGTGCACACCCACTCTTTTCGTCTCTAAATCTCTCCGTCCCTCACTTTCCGAGATATGGGAGGGGGGGTGCATAGCATAGCATAGCATTCCATTGCCCGTGTGGCCCGGGGTTAGGACTAGGGAGCATGATACGGATCATGGCATGAGGAGGGCGTGGGGAGGTAGGTAAGTACCTCTGTACATGCATGCAGGCAGGGAAGCGTTTGTGGGTGCGTCTGTTCCAGCTTCGATCGACTTCTCTGGTAGGCTGGAAAGGAAGACAGCGAGAAAGATGTGGATGGCCGACGACCTTCCCTACCGTGTTACACAATGTCTCCGATACGAGTTTCCTGTGTGCCTCCTCTTAATCAATTCCCGGCCTTCTCATTGGGGAGCGCGCTGCACGCTAGAGCCGTTGTTTCCCCCTCTCCCCTTCTATCTTCTCAGACCCTTGTCGCAACACATCGATGCCCTCGTGGCAGCGACTTGGCAAGCCCTCTTTTTTATTCTCTCTCTTCTTCTTTCCTTTTCTTTTTCGTACGGTGGGTAGGCGACACGCCGCTTGTCCAACCCTGACTGGGTCTGACTGGGTCGTTGCTCCACATGCCTTCGTGTTACGTCTCTAGTTCTCCTGCTCCTGTCTTCCTCTAGCTTTCTTCATCGTCCTCGGCTTCTGTTTCTATCGTCGACGCACAAGGAAGCAGTCTACTTGCTTCCCCGGCCGGCCACTTGCCAGGATGAGGGGGAGGGGGGGCCGTCTTCTGTCATTCTCTTCTGCCCTGCTCCATGTCTGCTCCATGTCTTCCTCGTGGGAGGAGAGAGCAACGTGCGCCCCTCATATCTGCACACCCCTACTTTCGTAGCCATGCTGGCATAGCCATACCCGTGCTGTTAGGTCTCTGCCTTCCCCCAATAGATCCGCAGGCTCATCGTCATGAGACCGGAGGGTAACGGAGAGCATAGGAGATGCACAGAGGTATCATCACTCACTACCTCTCTACGCCCAGTCTAGTCCAGTCTCTCAACCCACACTGGCTTTTCCCCCTGCCACCCCGCCTCTCCTCATTCGTCCATATTGTCCTCCATTCCGGTCGTCCGCTCGCCCTGGGTCGGACAATGTGATTGTCGAGTCGGACCAGGTCTCGCATCACGGTCTACCATCCCAACATCGAGACGATAACCCGTGTTTCTCATCTATCCATCCATCCACGTATCTATCCTTCTAGGCCTATACACGATCATCGGCCGTCGTCTCATCGGCCGTCGTCGTCCTTGTCTCCGACCTCCGCTTGCTTTATTCGAGGCCTAGTGGCTGGCTATGTGCCACTTCCCCACCAAATTCATCAAATGAGTCCTCACTGTTTCGCTGTTCCTCGTTCACGAACCGACGACCACTCACCTCTAGCCACTAGTCTCAGTTCGCGGTGCGACAACTAGATGAGTGGACGGGGGCGAACAGCCAGGCAGGGCGTGGAAAGGAGGTAGAGTGATTAGAATGGAAGAAGGGAAAGAGTTCTCATATCAACGGATGGGGGCCAGCAGGGATAGGGTAGCTGGCGTAAGGAGGGCCGGGGAACATGGAAGGGGGTAGAGGCGTGCTGCCACAGACCCGAGGGATATGGGTGTATAGAAGGCATGCCCTCACGCTGATTTGATAGTACGGTTACGGGTAGTTCCGTCCATGAATCTATTTCAAACTGCTACGTCGGGCAAGTCGGGTGGGAAAGGGGGGAGGGAGGGAGAGGAGCGATCGGGACGACGACGACAACACGAAACCACCCACACACATAATCCACCCTTTTCATGCTACCCTGGTTGTCCACTGGACATCTGTCTCTTTCACCCTTGCTATGTGACTACCACCCTGGCAGGTAAATACTCGTAGGAGCTGAAAAACATCTACAGCATGTCCACAGGGAGGGCGACCGAGATGCAATGCGACACTATCACGAAGGGCGATGGGGCCACGCGACACGACACGACACCCTCTCCTCGCCTTCTCCTCCGCCGGCTACAGGTCCATCTCAAGAGATATATGCACGATAATACTCAGAATACCTCAGAGGATAGTACATAGCCCTTGTGTAAGATGTCGAGCCTAGACGACCCAACGGAAAAAAGCAGGTGGGTGCACACGAGCCAGCTTCTTCCTCATCCCTTGCTCTTCCTCTACTTTTTTCATATCCTTTCCTTTCCCTTCCCTTCCAATCCCTCCCCTCTCTACTTGCTTCACTTTGCCGTGCCACCTTCCTTTTCCAGACGCACTAAAAGCACCTAGTTTGTGCAACAGACATTCTGTCCTTGCGTCGCACAGCTGGGCTGGGGTAAGGGAGGAAGCGGATAGAAGAAAGCGAAACCTAGAAGAAGCTGGAGGGGGAGGTTTCGAGAAACTGAGAGACACATACCCCACACACCTACCAAGTAAGTACCTAAGTACAGATGTGGGTGCTAACGCTAGTTGGGTGGGAAGATAGAGTCTCTTCTCCGGCGCCCGGCCGTCCACATCCCTCTCGTTTTACGCACTCATCCGTTGGTGAACACATGACTATGGTGGGACTGGACTACCTAACTGCCTAGGTACCGGTAGTCCCTTCAATCAATTTGTCCATATCATCAAAGAGGGTGTGGTGACTCAGTGTGTACCACCACCACCTGGGGAGGAGATGGATGCTATCGTTCTCGCTGACTTCTATTTATCTACGAAGGTTGGTATGTGGGCTTCGACGCAGCAAGGTAGAGTCGGGCAGGCAGGTTGGCTCTATGGCTGCAGTAAGAAGATGATGGGTGGCCAACAGCCAACTTTCCTATCTCCGTACCTACATACTTGCTTACACTACCGCGTGCTGCGTCGCTGGACTACACTACGCAGATCCGTGCGTAGAGGAATCTTGATTCCCCAGCCTGTTGTCTACCTACCTAGGTAGGTACCTTTACTTGGACCACTAAGCTTGCCGCTGGTGACTGGTGACCTGGAAGGTCCTAGTGCTTCCATCCTTCGATTCGAGACATTTACCTAGACGTATTCCTCTTTGTCCCACTATAGTGCCAAAGCCCAAGGCGTATACTATGTAGAGTATCAGCTGTATGATACACCAGGCAGCCCTGGGCAGCCCTGGGTCCCCTCGTCGTAGGAAATGGGCAACGTACCTCATCTACCACCCCTATATGTATGATGTGTTGCCCTTCCTTTCCCACTTCTCCGACCCGTCCTTGTATGAGCGCGGACAAGCTGTATCATGAGGATTGGTTCTTGTGCGATTCTGTGCACCTAGTGGTGCCTAGGTTGGTGCTCTGTCTACATACCTAGATGCCTACCCGAATGTGTGTGTGCGTGTGAGTGCCATCTCTCACCCGTCCATCTGGGGTCACGCAGGGTTCTTCTGTACGGATTCCATGGGGTCACGATGGTCTGGTGGCTCTGCTTTCTTTGCCAACTCTCACAAACTGCCCGCCCTCCTCCAGACTACCGGCCGTTACTACCTCAAGATTATCCCACTGGCCAGGATCACTGACCAGGATCATCAGCTCATCACCCCGCCATCCTTCTCTCCGGTGTGCCTCCGGTGTACCTCCGGTGCTGTTGGAGAGGGAAAAAAGAAAGGTCGGATTGGCCACGAAGAGTGGTTATCGGTCGGGTCCCTCCCTCCCTCCCTCTGTCTCTCTGGCCAGGCACGCTAGTCAAGTTGTATAAAAAGTGAAACCACGCAATGGAAATTGTTGTTGATTGATGTGTTGTTTCCCCTTTCGTCAGGTGATGATGCTGTACACTTTGTGTACGCCACTACCTATGTACCTCTGGTTATTTGCACCCTTGCAAGGGAGGTAGATCAAAATTTACGGTATATCTAACTCTGACTCTCTTCAATTTGGCACATACGACCATACGCAGAAGAATACACGGAATCCCGTCCGCTCTCCCCTAGTTAAGCTACTGAGGGCCGGATTAGTTTTGGGAGAACACCCCTGCCCAATCCCGCCCAATCACCGGCCCCCGCCCCGCCCCACCCGCCGACTTCGCTCTCGCGCCGAACCCCAGTGTCACGATCACGAAGTAGAGTGGGAGGCACGAGGCCACCATCAGCTGCACGAAAGGACTTAAGATTCCTGAGTGAGGAGAGAATGGAAGGAAAGAGGGGAAAGCTAGTGACGAGTAGTGAGCTATTTGACATGCGGCCGGTTGTGCTGACGTCACCGTGCTCGAGTCAACCTGACCTGAGTGCCCTGCACCTCACACCCAGCGCCTGCCGTTGTCAACCTCCATTTCTATATCACACATCGCTGCCGTTGGTTTCGCCCCCTGCGCTTTTCCACTTGGAAAACGGTGATGAGGAGGGAAGCTGGCCCCCTCCTGCCGCGTCGCCCCCTTGCACACCTTTCGGCCTGCTTGGTGGGATGGCGCACGGTATTAAAGGCAGCGCGCTCGCCTCGCCGCTTGCAGCAGGCGAGTTTGGCACTCATTCCTGCTCGTCGTCGCCGTTCCCACCGCTTTCGCCCGAGCCTTGCCCCTGATAAGCGCCGCGCTGGAGAGCTCGATGCCGCCTCTTTTCGTCGCCACCAGCCGCCCCATCGAGGCCTGGCGTAAGCAGCAGCAAGAGGCCAGGCGCAGGGATGCCTTCAAAAACTTGAAGAGGTTAACTCAGGAACCCCTGACGGACATTGGCTGCCGCACCACCGAAAAGTAGAGGCAGGCAAAAGCGGTTGCGATGAGGGCTTGGAGAAGGTGCGCTTGTTCTCCCATCTTTTGCCTTTTCTCTTGTTTTCGTCTTTCTTCTAGCCGACTGCTGACTCTCTTGTTTCCACCTCTTTCCAGTTGTTTTAACTCTGTGGCTATCGAACCAGACTGTATCTGGTCTGATCTGTGCCTCCGCTGAAATCTAGATAGCTACAATAATGCGATAAACTGTTGTCGGGCATTTCTCTTGGACTACGTCCAATACTCCGAATGTCCTTGCCTGACCCTTGACGAGGAGGAATATGTCATGGAGTGGTCGGTCAAAACGGCCTATACCGTCAATATGCTTTGGAAGTGTATGGTTTTAGAGGCCGACGCCACCGTTCTCAAGAAAAAGAGGTAAGGCGACCCGGACAGGGCGAATGTCTGGAGGTTGGACGGCGGTAACAGAGGCGAAGAGCCCGTGTCGGAGGTGCCCACGGTTAGTGCATTTCGCTCGCCTGCGTCCTTTTAACGGCTTTGCTAATTACGAAACCGTGGCTGGTCGGCGCAGCGGGTCGCTGAGCACCTCGTCTCAGAGTTTGGTTTTAATCTGGAACAATTATTCAAAAAAAAAACCGAGATGACTATAGCCGATGTTCGGCTCATTTTCAGTACGCTGTGGGCTCGCGGCGACCATATTCCTTATGTTAGAAGGCCCAGGTAGAAAGCGCTTGCACGCGTGCGGTATGAGAGGGGGTTGCCAAAGCAAGTTCAATTGTTTCGTTCTTGTTCTAAGCTAGGTTCTATGGAAGAGACAAAAGGAGAATCCCTCTCTTTAAGTACAAGAGAGGCAAAAGGTTGATAATAGTAACGGAGGCAATCGTTGACATAGTCGTTGACGTTGTGACTTGGCCAGAGCCTCGTAGTCACTCGAGGCTCTGCGGTCAACAACTCTGATGATTGGTGATCATCAGTCAACGCAATCAACATAAAGGGTTGGTCAAGATGAGTTACCCTCAACCTTGCAACACAAGTTAAATAGAAACAAACTGTCACGACATAGCACAAAGAGCTCCCACCCGCTTGAGCAAAAAGGACGAGAATATCAAGTCTACCGACTTGATCTCTCTGGGAGCTCTATCAATTGGCCACGCACCTTTTAGTCGGTGCGCCCAATTGATACCGCGCTGTAACAAGTCGCATTTTTGGTCTCGTAAATGGCAAGGCTGGTGCTAGGCCAGGAAATGGCGAGTGGTAGCAGAGGCAATGAATGGTAAGAAAGGCAAGGTGGGATGACCCCGCTTCTTGCCTGAGCGGCTGAAGTCGCCTACTCTGAGCGCCTTGAGCCTTTCCATCTTTGTCGTAGGTTGTTGAAAACCCACCATACACGCTGTTTTCTACACAAGCTCCAATCGGGAAATCGTAGTCCGCGGCGGGCTCTAATACCGGTCTGAGCTGCATCCCGTCGATATTAACGAGATTTGCCCTCCCCAGCCTCAGCACAATTCTTCTTAGCATATGTGAATCAATCGACATAGAGGCCCAAGCTTCCAGCAGTTCCCCGACCTGCCTTTAGGCGAAAAGTCTCCAAAATGACTTCCAATAAGAAACGCTCAGCGCGTGGTACGGACGATGGGTTTGCTGAAGGGAGCGGCCTCCAGGCGCTGCCTCTTGACGACAATTCGCCCGCCAAAGCAAAAAAACGCCGTATTCGCGATAAGGTGGAGGCAAACGGCGTGTTGATCGCGAGCTTAAACTCTTCAGTGCCGTCAACTAACAGCACAATGCTATCCATGCCGTGCGATGAGGGTCACGCTTCACCGAGTGAGCGGCTACTTGCAAAACGCGCCCGACTCCTCGGCCGGCACCAACGAGATGCCGGCCTGGATCCTCACCGGAGA
>PYST01000455.1:0-26827 GCA_003049485.1 Ophioceras dolichostomum | reverse complement strand
GGGGGAAGGGGGAGGGAAATAGAGCAGGTTGGCACGCAAAGCGAGCACGTCATCCAGGCGAGTTTGATACCACCAGCTCATGTGGAGAACGCTGACGTCCAGGCTCCACACATTGCGGCTCCTGCTTCGAGGGTCGACCAAGACTGCACGGGGGTCACCTTCAGAATCATGTGATCAATAGTCGCCATTATTGGAACTGTCTCTGTCTTATATTCTTGTCCTTTGAGCTTTCCATCAAGTGAATTATTTATTAGAAGCGCTGACGGGGACCTTCACCTAGCGCCGCAGTTTTACCCCAGTCCACAGTTCATGCCAGCAGTGGCGATGACAGAGCAGTTCTCGCTGTGCTGAAGTCAAGTTAACCTGAGGCCCCTTATTGCGACCTAACCTTGAGCCTGAACACTGGCGCTTTTCTGCTGCTAACCGGGCTAGGTGAATGAAAAACCACCGCTTCCTTCAATAATAAATGTTCGACTGATATGTGAACAGGCTGTTTCTGTCAGAATCGTTGTTCTGGGTAGAGTTTGTCCGCATAGACTTGACAATGAGAGGGCACAGAGTTCCTGAGGCTTCCACAAATCAACGCGACTCACGAAAAAACGCGTCGGGCGCTGTGGTGGTGGTGGTCCGGCTCGGCTGTGCTCCATCCTTTTCCAGCCTCCCCCGCTCAGGCACTTTGGTGCCGCCAACCAAGGATGACAACCAGTGAGACGTGTTTATATTTTGCCAGGAAAAAGGAGTATTCGGTTATGGCATCCTATCGAGAAGGATATCCTGATTTCAATTGCGATCGATAATTTGCCGGCCCTCCCTTTCTATGTGAGCAATGCGTAGCGGGTTGAGCTATCCTAGCTTGCGCAGCTTGTCGCAACAGCAACGACGATCGGAGCAGGTGGAACCAGGCCAGCAGCAGCAGTCGACTCAAAACACCACTACGACCACGACTACCACAGCCGCCATGCCAAGCCCCATCAAGGAGTCGATACCCTCACTTCCTCCGCCGTCAACGACGACGTTGCACGCGCCGCCCTCGCCGGGAACCCACCGCGCCTTGCGAAAGCTTCATTCCGCTCACAACCTCGGCGCCAAAGCTGGAAACTTCGGCGCAGGTCCTTCGCTCATCTCCCAACAGCGCTTCCAGCAACAGCTCCAGCAACAACACCTGCAGCACCAGCAGCACCAGCAGCCGCATAGGTCGGTGTCGCCCACACGGAGGAATATCAGCAGCAGTAGCAGTGCGGTAAACCGCTCCCCGCAGCGCGGGCGCGCCAACAGTGATGCCGTGCAGCCCTCGCCAGGAGCAGTCGGACCGGCTGGGGCCCGGCGCGGTGGCGGGGCTCTGAGCCGACGGTCGGCAGCGGCAGACGAGCTTTCGCTTGAAAGACTTGTTCCCCATGGCCCACCAGACGGTGATCTCGCGGCCGCGATGGAGAGCATGCGACTGAGGGTGCTTAACGACGGCATCAAGTCAAATAGTGATGGCATGGTATGGAGGCCCCGGTCTCCCTCCTCCCCCTTCCCGCCTTCCCCCCATATCCCCCTTGAAACAGCAGCTTCGGGCGTCCGGGCGTCGTATCTGACGAGAAACATGACTTAGTCGCCATTACGCATATATGTCTGGCTCATCATGCTGGACTGCCCCGTGCTCAAGACGGACGATTACCTCGAGCTGATACACCGAGGAGCATCGCCCGCATACTCGAAAATCCGCAACGACACCTTCCGCACCCTGACGACAGACCCGCTCTTCCGCCGGCGTGTGAGCGAGGCCAGCCTCATCCGGCTGCTGAACGCCGTGGCGTGGAGGTTGCACGACGGACGCCAGGAGGAGCGCCAGCTGGTCAAGCACTCGGCCAGCAGACAGTCGCTCCCGCACCTCCCAGAGTCGCCGACCAAACTGTCCGGCCTCGGGGGCGGCCTCGGGATCATCACCCACAGCAACAGCAGTCCTGTCCACGCCCCCAGCAGCAGCACCAATCACGCCCACAACCACCACCCTTCCAACAACAGCAACGCCTCCAACAGCATCAACATCTTCAGCTCCCAGTCATCCTCGTCAGGCGCCGGCGCCGGCCCGGCGTCGTCCCCCGCCGCCAAGAACCGCGCGCGTGCCCTGACGCTCACGACCGAGGGCTCCGAGTCCAGCGTGGCCCCGGAGTCGGGCACCTACGTCCAGGGCATGAACGTGCTCGCCGCGCCGTTCCTCTACGCCGCGCGCAGCGAGGCCGAGGCCTTCGTGGCCTTCCACCAGCTGCTCACGTGTGAGCTGCCGGGCTACATCCGGGGCGCCATGGACGGCGTGCACAAGGGCCTGCGGCTGGTCGACAAGGTCCTGGCCATCGTCGACGAGAAGCTGAGCAAGTACCTGATGGTCAAAGGGATGTCGGCCGAGATCTACGCCTTCCCCTCCGTGCTCACCCTGTGCGCCTGCACACCCCCCTTGCCGGAGGTGCTGCAGCTGTGGGACTTTTTGTTCGCCTACGGGCCGCACCTCAACATCCTCTGCATCGTCGCCCAGCTCATGCTCATCCGCAGCGACATCATGGCGTCCCCGAGCCCCAACAAGCTGCTGAGGTCGTTCCCGGCCCTGCAGGCCGAGAAGATCAAGGCCATGACACTGCTCATCGCCAAGAACATCCCCGACGACGTCTACGCTGAGATCGTCGCGCACGCGAGATGAAACTGAAACTACGATTTTGCATTCATTGCTCGAATATGGGCGGACATATGCAAAGCTCGCATAACTGTAACAATTCTTGCAGTACAAAAAAAAGGGCAGATTTTTCTTTGGAGTTTCTCTTGGCTTCCATAGGTATTTTTTTTTCTGACTTTCTATCCATCTTAGCAAGTGCCAGGCAACCGATTTTATATCTTGTTCATGTGTGTTATTTTCTTCGATTCTTTCTTCAAAATTTTATGTACGAAAGTTTACGAGGTCACGAGACGGGGAGGCGAGGACGAGGACTTGCATGTGTGGTTGGTGGTAGGGTGGTTCAGTGGATCGAGGGGATTGGACATGGAGGGAAGCAACGTCTTCGCTTAACTGCAGGTTGAACAACCGAATGTTCCCTTTCAACAGCCGCACGCACCGCCCGCAGGTCCCTCTTTCAAACGCGACGATGAAAAGAAGTACGTTCGAGCGTGTTGGAACGAGAGAAAGAACTTTACTGTTTAACAAGTCTTGGTACCTCCATGGGTGGGTGGACATCTTTGACATCGCCCCCTTGCACCACGCTCTGCTCCCTGCAGGTCCCGCCCAAGACGGAGAGACCTGACGTCGACATGCTATGACGGTATTGCGCGTTGGCATTGGGCATGGCATGACATGGGTTGGGAGAGACGCGGCTCAAATGGAAGGTTACATCACATTTAGCCGCAGCGGGAAACAAGGGGCCGGCGGCGGCGGCAGGATGGGGAAGGACAACAGGCGTGAGGGAAGAAGAGGAGATGGGATGGTGATGAGGATGGAGAACGAAAGACGAAAGGGCGGCCGATAAGAAGCAGATGGCCGTCGACTTTCTTAGCTTGCTCGGGGGAGGGGAAATAGCTGTGTTTTTATTTTATTCATCTCTTCTTGTACAGTACCTGTTGTATGAAGGCAGGTTGAGGCGCCTACGTCTGGTGATTGCGATTCTGTTTCTATCTGTTTTTGAAAATTGATTTCTTGAGGCCTGCATGGACATAGCGGAAGTGGGAATGAATGAATACATACAAATAAACCTATCACCTAGGTAGGCTTTGGAACACGTTATTTCCCCCCTTGTTTTGGCTTCTCGAGCTGGCTCTCGTCATGTCGAAGCTGCAGTTCTTGTCTGCCTGCTTCTTTTATCACTGGCATTGTAAGGGGCGGCTGGTTGGATGGATTGATGGGGGATAAGCTCGACCATATCGGGATATACTGCCGTCTGCGCGGTGCCTGATACCAATTGTTTTTTCCGTCGGCGTCTCTCGCTCGTCCTTGTTCTCCATCGCTATCTCTTCATATTCTCCGTCTTTCTATTCACGTTTACAGAGGTACCGATGTAAGTACCTACCTAGGTAGTCGCTATGTATCAGCACCATGATGTTCAAAGTTGGTGTTTCCTGAGTCAATGATGCCCTAAGCCGCTCAATGGATCTCCATGCATGTCAGCCCTGAGCCTCTGGGTCATCTTTTTAGCCATCATCGGGGCAGGCTGTGTAAGTGCAAACTACTGGGCTCGATGGTGCCAGTCAGAGACTAGTCTGAAAAGTCCACAGGCATCCATTCAATCCTACATGAACACCGCAAAAGATTTGACAGCCTAGCAACATGTGTGTGCGTGCTTGACTGCCGTATCAGGGCTCTGGCTCGTTTATATATATTGCTGCCACCGCGACCTCTGTGTTGAGCCTTCGTATTCCTTTCCGTTGTGCATAATGACGGTCGTGTTGCCGCTTGCTGTCGTGGCCACCTCGGTGTCTTGCTATGGGCTGTCAGAATCCAGTTTGCCTTCTGTTCCTACATGTCACAACAAATGCGGTGCCCTGTTTTGATCTATCCGTCTTATCCCTTCTTTTTTTTTCTCCTTTCAGACCACTGCCAGAGAGTCGGCCGGCCAGTCAGCTAGCCAAATCATATCCCGGATTAAGTAAGAGAAGAACCCGTCTGGTTCTGGGTCTCCGTTGGACCCTTTCCCACCACGCCGATGGCCCAGCCCGTTTCTGGAACGCGCAGGAACCACGCGCATTGTGGCGTCACCACCGTTTCCCCGTTTCTCCCCCCTTTGGTTTCTTCTTCCCACTCCCCCTCCCTCATGCACGACACTCGTGCTTCCTGCATCGTCTGGTCTCCAAGAAGCAAGCTTCCCAGCTGTCACTTTCCCGTCCCCTCTATTAGCCGCGAGGGCAAAGGGGAAAAAAACAGGAAGGATGGGCACCCCCCATGCTGCAAGGTAATCTGACAAATTTCCCGATTTGTGCACATTTGAGAAGATAACATATAAGGTGTATGTACCTCCCACACAGATACAGAAGAAAAAGACTGTCTGGTTGTTTCCAGTACACTACATGTAGGTTCGCTCTCTGGATGCGTGTACGCGAGATGCATCTGCAAGGGACATATCATTGCAGTACCTAGGGAATGCAAGGCCTCAACAAAACTGCTGGTTGCGTGCTTGGTAGGTAGAATAGGTACCTAGGTAAGTTGGGCAGTAATTCGTCGGTCCGTATTCTGTAATGGGGGTGCTGAGGATGATGATGACTCTACGCCGAAGTGGTAAGAGAGGGTAATCAAGGTGCCGTGGCTTAGATAGAGAGCGCTGGCGGCCGCCCACTCCCAACCGGCGGATGACAGCCATTCAACCTTTTTAATCAACACCACCTAAAATCCTTCGCTGTGCTATTTTCTTCTTTGAACGAGTGAGCAAGCCACACGGCTCGCCACCTCCGTCCATGTCTGAACAGCGCTGAAGGTGCACCCCGCCGAGGTGCGTTGTAGTGAAAAGTAGGTATGAATGTGACTTATGGATTCGGATGAAATGGATGTCCGGGAGGCTGTAGGTTCTAGATCAGGGCCGGCTAGGCACTTGGCGGGCATGAATGCGTGCAGGTACATGTACTGCTCCAGTCCTGCACTGAAAGCATGTAAGAGAGCGTGTCGGCAAAGTACCAGAACCTTCTTCTGCTGGAAGCGCTGGAAGCTCGCCTCCCGCTCAAAAGGACGATGACATCCCACCGTCTCATGCACATCTATGCCGGCTCCGATCCCCACGGTTCCTTGGTTTTGGGTAGTGGTTTCGTTTTCTCTTCTCATGCGATCTGGGGGATAGCAGATGGGAGAGAATTCGAAACCCGGGGAACACTCACAAAGTCTCAAGCTGTCCCCGAGGATAAATTCATTATCTCTTCCATTTCCCTTGTCTTCCCTTCCTCGTCTTTCGCTGTCTAGCTTCTATTTCTAGCTTCTACCGATTACCTCTTTCTGCTTTCTTTCGCAACATAAAAGAAGGGGGCATATAGCCTCTATCCAACCATTACCTGCAGTAATCTGCTTATTAAGACTTCGGCCTCTAATCATTATTCATCAACTCGATTCGAGGGCCGGGAGCAAGGAGTCAAAAGCAGTGATAGGGGCGCAGCCCTGACTCCTTGCCTGCCCGCTGGCCGTGTTCTTGTGGCGTTCGTTAGGCCAGCAAGGCAAGCTCTTCGACGAGACGACGACGGCGAGCAGAGCCCTGACCAAGCTGCTCCACAAGGCTCGCTATCTCGATCGCGAACGGTGTCGCTGCAGGCAGACGATGCGGCAAGCCGCGACGCTTTTTCTGCTTGCGGGTGCCGGCGCGACGGCCTTGGGGCCAGGAAACCTGCGGTTGCAGATCGCCCTCTTCTCCCACTGCAAGTCCGAGGTAAGGGACACCCTCGATACCCGCAGCAGCCGTGGCTCGTTCGGCGGTGGCTAACGATTACTCTAGGGCGAAAGCGTGGCAACCTGTATGCAACACGCGGCGTTTCGGCTCCCGGCGCTGGCAGTGGTTGTGCAGACCTCGGACAACGGAAAGGGTGTCACGGAAAGCGGCAGCCTAACTCTGGACGAAGGAGGCTTCACTATTGCGACAGTGCCGAACCTGGCTGA
This sequence comes from Ophioceras dolichostomum, assembly GCA_003049485.1. NCBI lineage: Eukaryota > Fungi > Ascomycota > Sordariomycetes > Magnaporthales > Ophioceraceae > Ophioceras > Ophioceras dolichostomum. The sequence continues at coordinate 20,235 of PYST01000455.1, read as the reverse complement.
ACCGACCGCGGTGGGCACCACCCCCACATCGAACAGTTCGACTTCGACCACTTCGAGCTCAGCGCCGGACGCGACCCGCATCCAGGTGTCTGTTGCGGGCAAGGAGCAGCGGACGCTGATGTGGGCAAGCATCGCCATTGGCGTTGTCGGTGCGATAATGTGCTCGTTTTAACGGGACGGGCGGTGGAGGGAGGACAAAGGGCACCAGCCAGTCGACGCTAGAGAACGTAATATGTAATGCTAATGACCCCATCACCAAACGATCTGGCCTTGGAGACGGCTACAGAATCGGAGACATGGCGAATGGGACTCCCGGAAGAAGCACAGGCCAACTGAAACCCCTGAAGTGTGGCGGGATCGAGCACGAGAGACGCATCAATATAGTCATGACTTATGACTTGTTTGAACCAGAAGTCACGAATGAATGCGATATTGGCCGTCTGGCTCTTCGATGATCCTCGCTAAGTACCTGGGAATCCTGGAAGTGTTCTACCTTCACTCAGCTGCAGCAAGAACTTCAACCCAATGGCTCAGTAAGCCGGGCAGCCGTTCTGTGCCTGTCTGAAAGCGTTGGAGAAGAACTCTTGCATGGCCGAGTAATGAAAGAAGATACCACCAAGCACGGCGAGATGCCACAGGTTATGACTACCGCCAAAGTAGTCGAACATGCCGGGGCACCACCTCTCAGGGACCTTGCTGGCATAGACGAAGGCGCCAGCGACGTATACCAGGATCGACTCGGCAATGGGCGAGTAAAACTCCAAGACGAAGGCAGGGCCACGTGTGAGGTAGATCTGTAGGATTGGGAGGAAGCCGGTGGCGCCTAGGCCGATGTAGAAGGAGACGCGGGCCCAGGCCATGTCCAGGCCGTTGAAGCGCGGGTGCCACGGCAAGATGACGCCGCCGATGCCGAGGATGGCGGTGGTCGTAAGGTACACCCAGCGGCTGACTGGCTCGCAGTAGAAGGCGGTATACTCGGTCGTCATGATGGAGGCGGCGATCAGCAGCGAGATGCCCGTATAGTCGACGCAGGCCAGCGACGATATCAGGTCGGCGTCGGCGATCGAGTTCATGGTGTGCCAGATGGTGCTGCAGACCAGGCACTGGCACGCCGCGAAGAAAAAGACGGCCGCGATGAACACGTCCGTCTTGGTGCTGAGGGAGAAGTTGGGGCTCGTCGGGTAGAAGTAGAAGGCCACGGCCAGCACGAGCACGAACCCCAGGGCGTGCGACCAGATGTTGACCAACTCGTTGGAGAGGCCGAAGACAGACATGACGCAGCCTAGCTTGGTCTCCTTAAAGCGGTAGCCACGGATGATGTGTGGGTTGATTCGCCAGGGGACGGGGATCTCGTCGTATCGCAACAGGCCGTGCTGGCGCGCCCTAGTTACGGCACGGGCGATGTGGTCTTCGAGTGACTCGGCTGCCCACTTGGCCGTCGCCAAGCCCTCGTCCACTACTTCATGCGCCCTCCCGATGGCCTCATCCACCACGCGGCGACCCTCGTCCATGAAGACGCCCGCCGCGTCGACGAGGCCACGTTCTCTAAGCTTGTACGCGTGGTTCTCGAAGTCCGAGAGCATGTTGTCGAGCAGCTCAACCCCGACCCGGGCCTTCTCGTTCAGCGACTCGGCAGCTGCGAGGGCCTCCTGGTACCGTGTCTCCAGAGTCTCCACCATGATCTGCAGGCGGCGTCGCCCCGCGCCAATGACCTCCTCCGAAACCTGGGAGCAGCGCGTCCGCACGGCCTGCAGAGTCGAGTATGCCCGCGAGATGCTAGAGTCGAGGCTGACATCGCCGTAGCTTTCCCAGAAGTCGAGCCGGCGCTCCAGTTCAGTGAGAAAGAGGTCGACCTGGTACAGTGATAAGGGTCTTTAGTTTAGTACGAACAGTTGGGTTTTCATACGGAAAAGATGATAGGAGTGCTAACCTTCAAGAGTAACTGTTCTTCACCGTCCATGATGTGGTTAACGATGGACTTGCGCCGGTGGGGGAGGAAAGACGAGTGACGTCGCTTTCTCCGCGTCGCATGCGGGGCGTAGACTTGACTTCCAGATGTCTGCGACTCTGAACCGCTGTCACCGGCCTCCCCGTGAGTTTTGAAGTTCAACGAGGCCGCGCACGGCACATTCGGAGAAGCGAGGTCCATGGCTGAAGCCGGGCACCGGTCCGCTGCTGGGCGGACCGCTTGGGCTGCAAGCCTGCTCACTCAGCTGGGCGCACGCTTTGATTTGTATGTCAGCCACAGCTGACTGGGGCAGAGAGTTCGTCACTGGTTACAAGCGACGGCGAGTCGGCGACTGAGGTAAAACGAGGTAAAACAGGCTTCGGGAACAGCCAGCCACACACACCGCCCACGCCTTGCCACGAGAGGGAATTATTGGCTCTCAGAAGCTGGTGACGGAGCGAGGAATGGGGGGGAGTCTTTGAGGGGGATGCTTGGTATAATAGGGTTTGGTGTTGCTGGTGGGTCCCCGCCATTCAAGCACTGATGGAATCGGACTCAACAATGTGACAGGATTGCGCGCTCGATTGGGCCTGTGAAAGTGGTGGGACGCGGGCTGATGTGGACCCTGGAGATTGAAATGACGGTATTCCGGAGAGCCGTAAATGTGAGCGAAGCCAAAACTTAGTAATAATCTCCCAATGCCCAGCTGCAACTAGGCGCCGAGGCTAAAGAAAATGGCGCTGGGATCTGGCAGTCAGGCGGCCCTGTGGAAGTTTTGGTACGATGTCGTGCTTAGATTCTGATGAACCAACTTTTATTGTGATGGATGGATAGGAATAAGGAGCATCAGGGGCCATGGCTACGGGCAGTTGAAGATAAGGTGGTAGGTAAGGTAAGGCCTAAGTCGCGAGCGCGAGCGCTGAGCTACGACTCAACTGTTCGGGTCTTCATGATGTCTTGTGCACTATTACGGAACGTGAGAACCAATACAGGAGGCCCGTGCTCTTTTCGGGCCAGGACGGGATCAACATTGAGTTTGCGCCAGTCATAGCGCATGGATCCCTCAAATCTAGCCCCGAAAAAACAGTTGGGATCACTGTGCGCGCTCGTTCGGAGCTGAGGTTCAGGCCGACTTTTGTTCTAGCTGATCTGTTATCGGCGTCCTTATCGATTAACTCGAGTCTGGCGCGGTCCAATCACCAGGATCCATTCTGCACGGGTCGCGTCGGTGCTTCAAGTTGCTTTCTGTCGCACACTCGACGGGAGGGCCGGTTCAAACCATGAGCAGCAACATCACAAATTAACCTACGTCAATCAACATTCTCCTTACCTTAGTAGGCGTCTATCTACTCTAGACGCATCCGAGGCTTCTAATCGCCATGGCGACCGATAAGATTGTTACGGACCCAAACCTGTGCTCCGTCCTCCAGATCTCCCAGCATGCCAGGGAACAGGCCCTAGCGCTTGTCGACCTGCTCACGGCCCACCAACACCAGCAGCAGCAGGCGGGCACTGCGGTAGAGGGTGCCGACGCCTTGGGGAAGCAGCAGAAGCTTCTTATGACGAATCTCTCGCACCTCCGAGGCCTGCACCGTGCAGCATATTTTGCAGCGCGCGAGACGAAGGCCCAAACGGCAGAGGTTCGCCAGGAGGTTGACAGGTTGCACCTGCAGCTGCAGAATCTACACTACGAACAACGGCATCTCGAAGGAGAGATTGCAGCCTGTGAAAGCTATGAGTAGGTCCAACCTCTTTCCGTCTGCTCGCTTCTCGTTCCGGACGTGCGCCCAGTTAGCTGACCGATGTCGACCGTCTTGGGGATGTGTAGTCACAAGTTCCGCCAACTGCCTCTCGTCCCCGTTGAGGAGTTCCTACAGGTGCACCCGGAACACGCCGAAGCCGACGAGCACGAGCTGATGGTCGCTCGCATTGAGCAAGAGAGGGTGGAGAGGGAAAAGCTGGAGCAGCAGAGGCAGGAACTCTTGAAGCGCAAAGCCAAGCTGATTGCAGACAACAAGAAGCGGAAGGACGACCTTGCCAACCTGGACAAGGACTTGGAAAAGTTCATCGATGTTAGCCTGCACCACCTCCCCCCTTTCCCCCGCTGCTCGCAGGCTCTGCTCTGCTCTGTGGTGCTCTTGACCGAGATGCTGACGAGTGCTCCGTTCATAGGCTGCGAAACCTATCGAGAAAACATTCGAGAACGTTGTCTGATCAGCACCCCTCTCCAGCCATATCTACATGTCTGGCGTCGATTACTACTATGAGGACTGAGGACTGGTGCGAGGGACATGAGATTCCTGTTTCCATATTGATATTTTTAGCGATACCCCAAATACCGACGACATTGATGAGCTTACCTTGTCTGCATGCCCACACCCAACCTAACAACCAGGGATAAAAGGCGATCCGAGATTCCGACTGCCCTGTGCTGAGTCTCTCGGGTCGTCTATTGACCTTTGACATTCGTGCTATCGCCTTGGCTCTACAATTACCAAGGAATCAGAACAGTCTTGGTTCAAGTCTGCATTGTATCATGGCAGCTTTTTGCAAGCCATGCTAAAGCTGTTGGCAACGTACCTAGTCTTGAGCATCGCTTTACCAGCCTCCTTCACCGCTTCTTGGTAACTGCTTGAGGCCTCAGCTGGTTGGTGCTTTCGCGGATTATCTAGCCTGCGAGCGACGTCTTAACCGATCGGAGAACACCGGGAAGCAAGGAGGCTCTGCACTGCATCTCACCGTTTTGCGGATGCTCCCTCACTGACAGCGATCACCTGCACCTCCAATGTGAATGTTCAATGTACCTAACCTAACCCGCCTGGATCGGATCCGACAGCCAGCCAATAATCGTGGCCGTTTTGTTTTACTCAGGTTTGTCGGGACCAATCCGTTAGGGCTGATAAACCACCACGAAGCAACCAATACAGATCCAGGCATCCGTACAACCATCCAGCTGAACAACGCACCTAGTCTGACACAACCTGCATGGCTAACGCCAGCTTAGCGCAACAGGATTTATGCGGATGACCTGACTGCCCGCAGCCTTGGGGGAGGAAGCACCGCCGGGAAATCCTTTGAGGCCCCGTCTTCCCGCATCTTTGTCGTCACCGCATCCACAAGGGGCATGTGGAGTCTGAGACAAGAGACACGGAATTCAGAGAGAGACGGATTTGCCAAGAGATGCAATTTTTCTGCTGACAGATTTACGGGAGCGGCCACTACGACAACGGTGATGACGGAAGACGAAATAATTTTGGCAGCAAAGCAAGCCAGTCAGTTTGTACATACATAGAGTGCTTGCCGGACTTCCATGACAGCTTGTACCTATCTTGTTAGGCATCTAGGCCGGGACAACGCTGGTCTGGCGAAACATTCTCATTATGGAACGCGTCGTTTCCGCTTGGAAGCTTGCCTGAGAACTCTGAACGTGCATGGGAAAGCTGTCCGAGCTGGATGCTACAATGTCGCTGTAAGGAGTAAACTGAGTATACCACTCCTTTACTTCAAACCTTCGAGGTGCAGCACGCCCCTCCTCCAGGCCGCGACATCCCTAGTCCGGGATGTTCCAGGGGAAAGAGAAAGCGATTCGAGATAAGATAGAAATGCAAAGGTCCGGACTCCGGGCAGGTAGCAAGCCACACACCCGGTTTCCAGTCGCCATCCATCCTTTGATCATGGGGAACCCTCGACTCCTGCTTGGCAAAGCTTATTATTCAGAATTCAAACGGACATGCTTCGGCAGCAACGTGATCCAGAAGCGTCCCTGCTGGGGTCGTTGGTCAAATATGCCCTTCACTTCGTCACGGCTGGGGCCAGTTCGCCTGGTCTAGACTCGAAGAGGCAGTGGCGAAGAGTACACAGTAATGGGCGAGTGGTTCGCGGGATGATTTGGCCCTCGGCTCCGGTGGTGTGTGTGGTATTGTGGTCGCGCCACAGCCTTGCCAAAGATGGAAACGGATTCATGAGATTGCCCGCCGGACGCCATCACGCTGCAGAAACGGAGGCGTCGCGTTGAGTCGCGTAGCCGTTTTTTCGTCATCCATTTTGCCATTTCGTCCCGTGTGTGAGACACTTTCGTTCGTACAGCTTTCCATTCCTCTGCCATTATCTGACGCGTATCCGCCCCACCACGGAAACGGGGACGTACTCCTCTCATCTTTTCCGTCGCGCAACCTGAACAAACGGAGCGCGGTTGTGCGAGAGATGATTTTAATTGCTGGGACCAGGGACCCGACGATGATGTGAGCGGAGAGGTAATTGGTACGAAGCCAATTTTGGGAAATAAGCCGCACGCCGTGGTACCGAGTACAGTTCCTGAGGGGAGATTGGGGCCCTGGGATTGGCCAATCAGCGGGGCCATCATCGTGCGAAAAAATGAAGCCAAGACCTTTCTTCACCACCCCGCTAGGCCCGTTCGGGGTGGACAACGCTCTATTAATCTCGATGTCACCCAGAGCCTTGCACGGGCGAGACGGGCTGCATGACTGCATGCCCAGCGGCAGAGCGAGATGGTGGCGGGGGAGGAAGGGCTCGAGGAGGAGGAGTGGAGGGAGGAGCTGTGAGTAAGAAATTATTTGCGATGTGGTGCTGGGTTGGACGACCGGGTCGTCGAGATGTCATGCAACTTATCGTGATACAGCATGTGCTGATAGGATGTTGCCAGAGAGGAGAGAATGAGAGAGTCTGGCTACCAACAGCTGAGGGTCGGGCGGATGGGAGACGATATGATCATAGGTTTTATGGGATATCGTGGCTGGGAGGAGGCGAGAGCAAAATGAGCCGTCCAACGTGTTGGGCGTCGTCGGCAGGTCGGTAGGGTTCAAGCTGTCATGACCGGCAGGGGCCGGTTTCCTTTCCTCCTTGTTTCTTTCTTTCTTCTTTTTCTTTTTTCTGCAAGTGCTTTCCGAGCGGGACACACGCCCGATTCCGGGGTCTGTACCCTTGCCACAGTGAGATTCGAAACCGTGGGCTGGAGAAAGTGGAAGAGTGGAAGAGGGGGTCGCTGCTCATTATTTTCCCAGAAGCCCGAACCGACCGTTGTCAAGGCCTCAAATTTCCCTGCCATCCACTTTCCCCGATCAAAGTCCCGCCCACTAGTAGGCGGTCCTCGAGAAATCCAAATGGTCAAAGGAATCATACCTACTCCAACAGGGCTTTCCCTTCCACTGTGATATGTAGTCGTGCTTGCGACTCGTGCTCGTCGTGAGTGACTGACTGGTGCACTCGCGAGATAGGGGCAGAGAGGGGAATACCACACAAACAGAATTTAGAGGCCGCCCATCCTTGTGTCCAGGTCCGTGTCACTAGGTATTTTGTGGGAACGATTCCCGGCCTGGCTTGCCGTTCGTTGAGTTGTTTGATGTTCCGCTCCGGCACATTTGTTTCAATGATGCAGCTTCCAAGTCTGCAAGTGCTGATGGCTGTCTGCTGTCGTGGCTTTTTTCTTTGCTAATCATCAGCACAACAGGCGCAGTGGTGCACGCCGAGCCTATCCAAAACGGAGAATTGACAACACCGATCTGCTTAGCCACACTTGGCCCACGCAAATTGCAAGTGTGCAAGCTTTGGATCGGTACATCGTACACAGTACAGGAGTTGACCCGCCTTGTTGCAGCGGTAATGGCGCGTTAGCGGTGCTCGGCTGTCCCAGGCAGCCAAAAGAAACGAGCCAGCAAAGAGCCAACATCCGGGATAACAGCGACACGAGGGAGCTCGACCTCGACTCGATGTTGATTCGTAGGGCGATGAGTGGCCCAAGCTTCAAGCCCCATTCCAAACGAAACGGTGAGGTGGCCGGCACCAGGCCTTTCAACCTGGTATTCCGTCCTTCCGTCCCTCCGTCCTTGACGGGAGCCAGCTCTGCCCGTTTCGAAAGCTTTTTTTCCCGCTTTGAAAAGCATAAGTCCGAGTTGGGCTGACGGCCGTCTTTCGTACATTGTAATGTGGAGAAGAACAGGATAGTGGGCCGAGGCCGAGTCCCTCGGCCAACTGATCTGTTCCAAAAGGTACGAAGGAGTTCAGGTCGTCCAGTAGCTCGAAAGGCCAAGACGCGGCCGCAAGTGACGAAGGATGCAAAAGGGGTCAAGTAGGTATCATGTATCATGATAGCAGCCGTGCATTGTTTCTCCAGCAGACGCGGGCGGTGGGATGGGACGGCTCATTGGGGCTTTGTGGCTTGTCACTTGCAGGTAGCGAATCCTGTGAGCGGCATGGACGGCGTTGGCTGCTCTTCGGCTGTGCCTTTAGTCAGTCAAGGACGGGAGACCTTGTTAAGGCTCTAGAGAATACTTGGACGCCGTGGTGCGCTGGGACCATATCCACGTCTCTTTGCGAAGGCCCTAAACGATCGCGCAATGCAACATAAATATTGACCGCCGTCGACGAAACAGCGGCATGCAATGGTCTGGAAGCACCCTCTCCCGGCCCATCTGCCATCCGGAGCCCTCCTCTCATAGGCGCATGCAGGCATACAGTTACAACGTAGTGTCGACCTGACCCTTCTATGGAGCAGGACTCTCAGGACGTACGGAAAGAATTGAGAGAGAGAGAGAGTCAGCTTGGCATGTGCGTGGTTACTCACCGACTGCGGGAGACGCACACACATTCCAGAAGCCGACGGGCGCCAGTCTCGGCAGAGTCAAAAGCCCGGCCCCGAATGCGATGGCCGCCAACGGCGTCGTTGGCAATTACACAGTAGGCTCGCAGACGGCAGCTTTGGCTGGCTGACTGCCAGGCTTGTTTGGGTTTTCCCTTTTCCCCTTGAGGCCCTCTCTTCCCTCTTTCGCCATCCCATTTATGATCCCACGAATCCAGCAGACAAAACAAGCAGTGATAAAATTGCCGTGAGTCGGTCGATCGGACCCTGTTGGGGCCTTAGCTATAGGCTCTGCCCTCCAGTCGCAACATCCCGCGGGTCTAGTACCGTGTATTTTTATTATTGAGGCCGATGTATGTTGTCTAATGTCTGATGTTCTCATGTGGATGATGACTGATGCTGCGAGTAAGAGCTGAAAGGGAGCCATCTTGTTTCCATGTTTCTTTCTCTCTTTTGTCTCGCAAACCTTCAGTTGCCGCATGTACTCTGTCGAGCTGTACCTAACAAAGTCTGCCTGTACGACGTTATGACCCAGCTTGGACCATAGCCATTCACCGCCAGCCAATCGAAAACGCGGACCACCTTCAGATAACTGTAACCCCTGCTTCACAGTGACAAAGTATGACCGTATTGCATCTTGGCGACCGTCTTGCGACCGTCCGAGAAGAACTGTGGCCCCCTCCCCACCTCTTGGACAGACCCCTCCCAGCCCAGCGTATCCGGCTGGTAATCCACCTGAACGTGAATTGAACCACTAAAAATCTCGCACAGCAGGGCCACCAGCCTCAGGAGGGACAGGGGGCGTGGGTGTGTGCCCACGGTTCCCACCATGCCCACCCTTCCTCATCACCCACTGAAGGAGGTAGGGTGGTGGCCGCCAGTGGACAGGCCTGGCTGCAGTTTCCTGCTGTGCTCTCCCACATTGCTGCACCCCTTTTTGTACCGACCAGGCCAAAAAAACGCCCCCCAGCCTCGACAAGCACGCATTGCCTTGTGAATATCGCCCCGACACTAATTTTTCTCTTCATTTCCCGTTTTCTCTCTTCTCTGTTCTGTCCCCCAGTCTCTCCTTCCTGAACAAACTACCTTGACTGCACTTAATACCGTCCCATCTTGCAGTAGAGGAGTTGCCTACGAGCCATTTTGACTCGGCCAATCTCTGTCTCTCTCTCTTTCTGTCTGTATTTCCTTCCCTCTCCTTTCCTTTTTCCTCTCTCCTTCCTCTCCCCTTCCCGCCGCCGCGTGTCTTTAGTTCTGGTGTAGTCGTCGGTGACTGCTCTGCCGCGTCCACCGTCCGCCCGCTCGACCAACGCCCGTCGCTCTCCCTTCTCAATTCACTCACAGGGAGCAGTTTTTTTGACACCGGCACCGCGCCTCCTCCTCCTCCACCACTTCAGGGCCTCCTCCATCACCACCCACCGACCCCAATCTCTTCTTCCGCTCGGCCGCCCGCAATGTCGCTATTCGCTTGGTGCTCGCGGCGCTCCGGCGGCCTGGCCATGCTGGCCTTGATATCCCTGAGTTACTACGTTATCTCCAAGGAGTCCGCGGTCTCCCGGCATGGCTACAAGTATCAACAACAGGACAGTCTTAGCTCGCCAACCTATGACGAGATCGAGGGGGCCGGCATCTGGACGGTCGTTTTTGCCTACTACTGCCTGCTCATCCACGTCCTCGTCTTCAGCTTCTCGTGCCGTCTCAATTGGTCTATCTGGGACCTGACGCAGGGTCTTCGCAAGGTCGCCCACAACAAGGCGCTCAGGGAATTTAAGTTCTCCCACCGTCGACGCGGGTCAGCCACCTCACTCTCCAGCTCCGAGACCCTGACCTCGTCTCGCGCCTCGTCCACATCGTGCAGCGAAGCCGGCGACCTGGACGTCGAGTTCTACACTACCGACAACGAGACTTCTCCCGAGAACGTCATCCATGCCATCATAATTCCCAACTACAAGGAGGAGACCGATTCTCTGAGGGAGACTCTGGAGGTTTTGGCGTCGCACCCACAGGCCCGAAACACCTACGATGTGAGTTACCACACTTTGCTTTCTTTTCCCTCCGCCCGTCTGAGGCCTGTCAACCACCCTAGGTGTCGGGACGCGCCCGTGTTTTAGGGAGAGGGGAGGAAGGAGAGAAGGGAATAAGGTCTTTTTTTCAGAGACATGGTGGCGACGTGGTGGCACCGTGCTAATTTGATTGGTTGTGTTCTAGGTCTACCTGGCAATGGAGCAGCGCGAGGCCAATGTCGAGCTCAAAGCGATGGGTCTTGTCTCAGAATTCGTCAAGAAGTTCCGTTCCATCGACTTCACACTTCATCCTGCAGACATTCCCGGCGAGGCCGCTGGCAAGGGTAGCAACGTCGATTGGGCCGCGCGGAAGCTGAGCGAAAGATACCCCCTGGGCATGCGCAAGGATGTCCTCGTCACTGGACTTGATGGTACGTGTCGTCCCCTTGCCTTCTCTGCTTTCAATTGGTTCCATGAGAGCATGAAGCTGATCAGTACCCTGGATGCACACAACAGCCGACAGCCACCTTTCATCGAACTACTTCGCCCTGGCCACTAGCATGCACGTTGCTCACCCCGAAACCTCGTCGACCACCTTGTACAGCGCTCCGATCATCTTCGACAGGAATGCCCACCATGTCCCTGCCATCGTTCGTGTCGCCGACATCCTCTGGTCTGCAGCTGGAATCTCTGGTCTGTACCGCAGTTCGCGCACATCTCCCCCGACCTCAGTCTACACGCTGCCTCTCGAGCTTGTCGACCGTGTTGGTGGTTGGGACTGCGATAGCGAGGCCATTGGGGAGGACTTGCATATGTTCCTCAAGTGTTTCTTCGCGCTCAACGGCCATCTGACCACTCGCACCATTCTGAGCCCTGTGAGCCAAACCAACGTGACCAGCGGCGGTCACGGAAAGGGTCTTACCGGCATCTACACCGACATGCGCGCACGTTACAAGCAAGCCCAACGACACATGTGGGGTGCTCTCGACACCGGCTACTGTGTCCGGAAGGTGGTTGAGCTCTGGCAGGAGAGAAAATACCTGGCGAGGGCTTTCCGTCCGCTCCACATTGCTCTTACCGACTCGACGGATGGATATGTGCCCCAGGAGCCAGACCACGTCGACCCTGAGCAGCCCGTTGAGAGCGGCATCTTCTCTGAGGTCACCCACGACACGCTGGAGAAGCCCGACTACCTGCGAATCTTCTACGTTCTTCACCGCATCTTCGAGGCACACATGCTGCCTGTGCACGCTACGATTCTGATCATCTCGTCGACGCTGTACCTGTGGGTCACGGAGGGAACACCCGATGTGCACGGCATCCTCTGGATCTTCGACGTGTGCAACTGGCTCCGGACGGCGGGCTTTATGGAGGTTGCGCTGTTCCTATTCCTCTACGAGAGCTTCCACCGGACGTGCGTCGATGCTCGCGAAAAGGAGATGACCGACGCTGGTCTCGCCAAGGGCATGAACTTCTCGCGCAGGGAGGTCAAGAGAAACTTCGTCGACTACTTCATGGCCCCCCTGGTCGCCCCCCTATACGGCTCCATTCCGTGCGCGTGGGCCCAGTTCTGCCACTTCTGGACTCTAGACCTCGTCTACACCGTCAGCAAAAAGGTCACAAGGCAACGAGCCAAGTCGATAACAATGGCTGCCAAAGTTTAAAAAGCGTGTCTACGTCTTCGCGTTTTCGATTTCTTCAGACCCTACATTCGCTACCAGTACCCCCTTTTTTCCCTTTCTGTCTGCTTTTACCTCTTACATCTTCGCTTCTGTTGAACACTATTCCTTCTCCGGTTGATGCTTGGACCCGTTGGATCGGAACTCCTGCATCTCGACCTCCTGGGCTGCACACCTCTTTTTTACCTTTTTTTTTATATTCAGATTCCCTTCTGTGCAAACACCCCAATATTTGATGGCCTCCAAGGCGTTGATTTTTTCTCGTTTCCTTGTGGACCTTGTCTCACCACCCGCTTTTTTATCTTTGAAGAGACGGACTCGCGAGGCTACGTTGTAAATAGAAGATATGATGTTGATATGCATGGCACGGCATCGGCATTTGGCATCTAGAACTGGGGAAGGGTTTCGGCTCTTGTTTTTTTTTTTTGCTTGTTTCCTTTTTTGGGGCTCAAGGAGTTCACGGAACAAATACGCGGGGCGGGTCAAAGACGGTATCCTCTCGCACAGCATTCGCTTACAGTTCAACGGGGACGAGGAGAGAGACCAAGAGCAGAGAGAACGGCTGGGTTGAGCAGGCGTCGGGGACACGGTCGAGGCCTAAAAGAAGAGGAGTGCGGTAGAAAGGCGCAGTTCGGAGGCGAAGAGGGGGGAAAACGAAGCAGCCAGAAAGCGGTCCGTTGTCTGTCTGGTTGGGGGCCAGGGCTGGCCCTTCCATGACTGGACCGAGAGACGGACGGATCGGATCGATTTTCTCACTCACGCCGCCGCTGTGTTTTTGTTTTTTTCTTGAAAAGGCCGCGTGAGGAGAACTAATTCACCAGCCCGATAATATTTAATCATTGTATCTACAACACGAGAAGACACCAACCGTGGTCTTGACTCGACTGGAGAAAATGGAGAGGGAGCAGAGAAGATGGGAGAGCAGGGGAGGAGGGCGGCGGGATGAGAGCAGAGCAGTCGAGTCGAGACACGGATGGGTCTCCGCGGAGGAAGCAGACATGCCTAACGTACAAGACACGCGAGTATCTTGTATCGGCAGTCCTATAAGCTCCCCTCACCCTGGGACACACTGTGGTAGTCCACGGGGAAGGGTCGATGCTACCACCAGAGGGACTTAGCTTCGGATGGAGAAGGAGAAAGAGGAGAGAGGAGCAAATCAAGAGGGGACAATTTTGGAGAAAGAGAGAGAGAGAGGTGTGAGGAAGTTACCCTACTAGTCACTCGCTTGATGAATTGAGAGCTTGACTTGTCCCCGACAGGCGAATCGCAGCAGTCCCGTTAGTTCATGGCACTTATCGAGTGGTGAAGTTGAAAAACTCTTGGGACGCTTAGGCGAGTGGATGCATGGGCCACGGATGGCGGATGGGATGAGTGGGCTTCGCCACGTTGACATGCACCCCCAATCTTGACCTTGGTTCAACAACAGGCGGGGCGTGGTGGCATAATAAGGTTGCGCGTCCCCTGCGACGTAGGGTTCTAGATCACTTCGATGATGAAGTGATGGCCGAAGACTGATGGAAGGGTGCGTGGAATGAAACGAGTGAATGGATGATGAGCCAAGAGGTAATTGGCCGCGTCATCACAGCCTTATACTTTGGCGATGAAATGCCCAAGGACGCACGGCCGTGTGGAACGGTCCGAAGTTACTTCGGAAAGAACGCTGGTGCCTGGAGGACCTTTTCAGACAGACCGGGGCGAACGGCTAAGCTGACCATTATTCGCTCCCCGGCGGTGGCCAAAAACTGCAGTTTTATACATCCCTGGGTATGCAAGGTATCTTATGTACTATATACTCGCAGGTATGGAAAGGCCGCGGCACTACGGAGCAACTTCCACCACCTTCTTACGGCGGACACCCACGGGAGCTGCATCCCACGGACCCCGCAGACAGGTACGTGCGATTTTCCTGAGGCCGCGACGAAACACGACTGGCATGCTCCGATGCCACTCGGAGCTTAGCCTGCATCGACCAATCAAAATGCGTCCGACCCCGGCCACGGATCCGGGCTCCCGGTTCTGCGTATACACGGCACCCCTGAATCCTCCGAAGACTCACGGCAAGGCTAAGGGCTCGGCGCCAGATGATCTTACTTTCCACATGTCTCAATGTCTCCGATGCCCCAGAAAAGGCGGTTTCTTCCGCAGCTCAGGAGGGAGCAGATATCTCCAAAGGTGAGACAGCACAGGTATAAATAGGGCATCAGGTAGGTGGCCATAGGTAGGCAGGTAGTTGATGAAGTAGACTCTAGCTCTCAAATCTCTTGATATCCGCCGTCTCGCTGAGATCACCCCTTTTCAATATCAACCCACCAACTCACTCACTTACTTACCTACCTACCTACCTACCTACCTACCTGGTGCATAACTTCCCGTTTATACGCAACCATGGCCGCCTCCCGTCCCACATTTCGCGTCGGCGTCTTCATCCCCATCGAGGCGCAGCTGCTCGACACCGCCTGCGTCGACATCTTCTGCGTGCTCGGTCACGACTACCTCTCCCTGTTCTCGATGGCCCTCCCCGCTGACATCATCGCTAAAGCCCCCTCCGTCGAGATCCTGTACATCTCGCAGACCCACCCGGGCGTCGGCGCCACCGTGCAGCTGTCGGCCGGCGCGCGCCTCGCCGTCGACAGGCACTACTCTGCTCCCGACGTCGCGCCCGGCAAGCTCGACGTGGTGCTCATCCCCGGCCCGAACCCGACCGCGGTCTACGAGGAGGGCGCGTTGGAGTGGCTGCGCAAGCAGGCCGCCAACCCTGGTACGGACATCCTCAGCGTCTGCTCGGGGATATACGTGTGCGGTGCGGCTGGGCTCCTCACGCCGGGACGCACGGTCTGCGGGCCGCGCGGGTTCCAGGACCAGCTGAGGAAGACGTATGAGGGTGTCGAGTTTGTGGGTGACAAGCAGCGCTGGGTGCAGGATGGGAGCCTTTGGAGCAGTGGTATGCGTACCTACCTATGACTGTTTCCTTGTTGCACTGATTCACCCCATGACCCCCTCCAAGGACGGGTGGCTGACGGAGACTCTTCATAGGCGGCGTTACCAACGGCAACGATCTCGTCTCTGCCTATGTACGGCATAACTCTACCTTCCCCCCTGCTGCCGTCGAGCTCGGCCTGAGCATCGTGGAAACTGGGGACAGGCCGCAGAAGTATTGACCACGGTAGCTTCTGGTACCCCGCGAGAGAAGACAGACAGCACTGTTTACGGATTGAAAGCCGTCTTGAGGACTTCAGGAGACGATACATCCAACCATTAGAGGGTTCCTCAGATAGAGCTATAGTTTAAGCTGCAAAGTCCAAGGGAATCGCAACTCACTTATGTCAAATTTTATCGTCAGCGTCCATCTTCGGAAGAACTTGCATGACAGGGAGCTGTCGTTGGGTGATTGTGAAAGGTGCAACAGAGTGTAGACGCTCTAGGTAGGTAGGTAGGTAGGTACCTTGGGTAGTAGGTAGTTCTAGTGTCGAATGGCCACTGACCTCGAGGCGCCCTTATGGATTTCGATTTGGCCCATCTCCCAGGGCCCTGGCGGGGACACAGAGAGAAAAGGGAGCAAAGATTTATTAGGGAAGGGGGAAAAAAAAAGAAGATAGAAGAAAACCAACACACAAACTGAACAACGAAGGTGAAAAGGGGCAAAAATAAATCATGACAGAAGTGGGACTCGAACCCACGCGGATTGCTCCATAGGAAACCGTGAGGAAACACCTTAATCCTACGCCATAACCAACTCGGCCATCCTGCCTGGTTTTCGATTGTGTTCGCTATGCCGGATGGGTGAGATTATGTTCACTCTGCAGTGAACTCTGCAAATCATTGATCGGTTAGGCGGGTGGGCTGTGGATGAACGGGTCACTCAGCGCCTCCACTCCCTCACCAAAGTATGCCGAGTCAGGTACGGAGGGACCTGGACTGACATATGTGTGGATGAACTAGACTGTGCCGTTAGTCGAAGACGGGTACATACCAGGTGGTAGGTGAATGCTGCCCGATTGGCCTAGAAATTGTGAAGAAAGTCGACTTAAACTTGGAGAATGTGGCGGCACGGGAGTCGCCAGCCGCTGAAACAGTTTAGGGCATTTACACGCGTAGGCTCCAACCGGTACACTCGTCAACGTTTTTCGTAGCTCTCCACCCACCTCTTAGAGCTATCGAAGAAGTTCCCTCTCTAACTGCTTCTCTTCTACTTTGATATCAGCACGGTAAAATACCTACCAAACGGCGCACATAAACAGGAGCGATAGCTGCTCGTCGCATAATCCAGATTGCTGCAGTAGCGTGCAGCTTGCCTTTGCTGCATTGCTTGGTTCCCCGAGCTTTTCTCCACATTGGTTGGCTGGGTGAACGGATAAGGCTTATCGGGTGGGGTGAACCGCTTTCTTTTTTTTCGCCCAAGTGATGCTATGAAAAAAAAAAAAAAAAATCTAGAGCTCGCCGACTTTCTGCACCTCTACCATACATAATCCCCCCTGCTAGGTCTTTTGCAAGCTTTTCCAAGAGCACCTCTAGGCTGGGAACTCTCACTGTAATTGGGACGTGTGGCCGCTTTGCCCAAATTACTTCTGGTATCATCAGATATCGGTTCATACTATAACCGTCTATATTCACATACCTCACGTTCTCGACAATGTCGGCGTTGTTGCCTGTTGCCCTGTATGGGGTTGAGGTCCCCCCGGGCGAGATTATGATTCCCGCCGCTGTGGAATTCCCCGCGACGGTGAGCTCCTTACCTGCCTCCCTAACCATTCGGCTAGAATTTCTACTCGGCTTCTAGCGTCTGCGTTCGGGACCTCCTTGCTCCCCGCCTAGCTCTCTCCCCATGGCAACTTGACTGACCAGCCACCCTCCCAATCTGCTGTAGATCCGCATCACCATGGCTGCCATCGACCCCACTGAGGAGCCCGAACCTGATGAGTCGGGCGAGGTCCCTCGCGTCCCTCGCTCGACCCTGAAGATCATCAAGGAGCGAATTGGTGGCGCCGACGACGACGATGACGATGATGAGGACGACTCTTACCTCCAGGAGCTCCTCGCCAATGGCGAGGATGATGATGACGATGATGAGGATGAGGATGACGAGGAGGCGAACGGTGGTCCTTCGGACCCCTCTAAGAGCAAGAAGGCCCGTCAGGCTGCCGCTATTAAGAAGCTCCTCGAGGCCGCCCAGGACGAGGATGACTCCGATGAGGAGATGGCTGATGGTGAGGCTAACGGCGCCAAGTCCAAGAAGGGAAAGGAGCCCGCCACCGAGGATGATGAGGATTCGGACGAGGACAGCGACTCGGAGGAGGGCATCGACCTCGAGTCCCACGTGATCTGTACCCTCGATGTTGAGCGCGTAAGTTGCGGGTACCGATACATATTCTTGCTGCGGCCCCATTCTGACAGTTCCTGCAGCACTACCAACAACCTCTCGACCTCGTTATCGGCGAGAACGAGAAGGCCTACTTCATCGTTACGGGCACTCACTCGGTGCACCTCACCGGAAACTACGTCGTGCCCCTGGAGGAGGAGGATGACGACGAAGACGATGACGAGGATGATGATGAGTACGATCTGACCCCCGATCTGGACGAGCTGATCGGGGACGAGGACGAGGTTTCTAGCGACGACCTCGACGGGATCGAGCTGGCGGGCCGCATCGCTGAGATTGACACGGACGAGGAGGAGGCCCCCAAGCTCGTCAAGGCGAAGAAGGGCAAGAAGCGCCCCGCCGATGAGGAGGCCGAGGGCCTCGACGAGCTCATCTCCAAGGCGGCCAAGACCGAGGAGCCGGAGGCCAAGCTCAGCAAGAAGCAGCTGAAGAAGCTGAAGAACAACAAGGGCGAGGCTGTTGCCGTCGAGGAGCCTGCCAAGGTCGCCGCCGCCGCTGCCAAGGACAAGGATACGACCCCGTCCAAGGGCGACAAGAAGGTCCAGTTCGCCAAGAACCTGGAGCAGGGCCCTACCGGCTCGGCGGAGAAGCCCAAGGCGGACGGCAAGGCGGACGCTAAGGCCGGGCTGGGCGTCAAGAAGGTCAACGGGGTGACCATCGACGATCGCAAGCTCGGACAGGGTCGCGTCGCCAAGGCCGGAGACAGGGTCGGTATGCGGTACATCGGGAAGCTGACGAATGGCAAAATATTTGACGGTGAGTCCCCCCCTGTTGCGTCCTATCCTCCCCATACCGTTCAGTCGTCGGCTCAGTCGTCGGCCTCTGATTTGCCAAGCGTTGCTAACTCGCTATCATTCTCCCCGCGATGATCACAGCCAACAAGAAGGGCTCTCCTTTTAGCTTTAAGCTGGGTAAGGGCGAGGTCATCAAGGGCTGGGACATCGGCGTGGCCGGCATGGCCGTCGGTGGCGAACGTCGCCTGACCATTCCTCCCAATCTCGCGTACGGTGCTGCTGGCGTTGCCGGCATTCCCGGAAACAGCACGCTCATCTTCGACGTGAAGCTGCTGGAGATCAAGTAAACTTAAACTTACTTGGCTACCAGGTTCTTGCGCCTTCACCTAAACCTATTTCGCACCTTCCACACCTTTGTGCCTCAGTCTTCTGGGGTTTTCGGCTGGGGTTTTCTTCTCTCCTTGTTTCCCCTTTTCCCCCCTTCCTCGAATACCCTCCTTCCCACTTAATATTCCCCAACCCGTCCCGTCCTCCTCTGAGGCGGAACGACTTGCTACACTCCTCTCATAAATCTTCCTTAGGTTCTTTCTTGCCCTGTCCACGCTCTCTTGGCGCCACGATGCGAGTCCTCTGACCTGCACCGCGGTCTGCGAGGATCCACACCGGCTCGGCCTGCGGTAGCAGATTGTACGAAGGGATGACGAGATTCACGTTGCATTTTGTCTGGCGCATTAAAAGTCTCGCTTTCCTTTTTCTTTTAGTTGAGTTTTTGTTTTCTCTCGGGTCACTGATTTCCTTTTGCTTGCAATTTCGTGTTTACATACCGTCTTTCCCGTCTGCCGTGTCGGTTGCGCCTTGCTATTTCTTCCTCTCCACGAGGTTGGTACTGCGATGTAGCTTCGAACTCTTCTAGCATAAGCGTGGAAGTCGTCCAGCCACCGACAGGCCTGAATTTCACATTTGTAGGTAGATTTTCGGTGTAGGTAGTTGCTAGCTTCAAGCGGTTCTTTCCTTACCCGTTGCTGTCTCATCCTGTGGTGATTTGGACTCAGTGAGTGACGTGGACTTGAGTGTCGACATCATCTGCACGAGCCCTTTTGTTGGCAAAAGGGAAGGTGCTTCTGTCCGGGGCTCTGGGCCACAGCAAGCACTTGCCGATTCCACTGCAGTCTGTCCAAAGAGAGAGAGAAGCCACGTCCAATCCACCTGCCAAACCCCCAGTCATTTCTCTTCGAATGCCTCATGCTCGAAGTCCCACCTATTCCGTCGTGGGCCCATCTACCCGCCTTGC
The DNA here is from genome assembly GCA_003049485.1 of Ophioceras dolichostomum. Lineage (NCBI taxonomy): Eukaryota > Fungi > Ascomycota > Sordariomycetes > Magnaporthales > Ophioceraceae > Ophioceras > Ophioceras dolichostomum. The sequence continues at coordinate 608 of PYST01000455.1, read as the reverse complement.
ACATGCATTGGATACCATCTATCCCCGGAGCTTCAGACGGGGGATATCGAGGGTTCACCGCCCAGGAGTGTTCTGTTTGTTGTAGGGCTTCACGTCATCCTTTGGGCGTTCTGTTCGCTCACGCATGATTTTGCACATCTGGAATCATAAAGTACCCGGAACAGTCATATATGCTAGGTACACCTACCTACCACCTACCTTAGCTTTCCATGTCGCCGTCGCCGTCTTTCTGGTTGCTCTCCTAACCGCAACTGGTCTGGCGCCCTCTCGCCTTACCTCAATATAAGATGAAGAGAGGGCGGCATGCCGGTGCCGTGGGCGAGCATGCTCAATCACACGGTCGTGATCATGAAAGCGGTCACGCGTCACGAACCGCACAGGCGGCTTCGCTTGGAGAAAACCTCCACAGCATGTTCCAGCATTCTCCGACACCTACCGAGGCCGGCGAGACTGCTCCACCGACCAAGCTGCGGCGAAAAGGCTCGAAAGTGGCCTCGGCTCTCCGGGCACTGACCAACCGAAGTGAGTATGCGGTCTGGACTAAGCAGCGTGGCCATTTGTTCTCTATCTGCCCTTCATTCTCTTTGTCACAAGCTGTTCCTCTAACC
>PYST01000454.1:0-26839 GCA_003049485.1 Ophioceras dolichostomum | reverse complement strand
CCCACACACACAGCGTGCTCATCCCCTGGTTTACCCTCCGTGAAGTGCCCGTCGAGGTTGAAATTGTAAGTGATTAAGTCCGCTGGCTAGCCTCTAACCGGCCACCGTCCGGGCCTTGAGTCAATAATCAATGAATGCTGACAAGGGTTCCCATTGTCCAGCCCTCTCCCAAAGTGGCCATCCTCAAGTTCAAACGCGGCATGCAACAAGGCCTCCTTGGTCGCATCAGCCGCACCTCGCTGATGGAGTACCACGTCTTCGGCATCATCAGCGAAGGGCGCAAGGCCGACTGCCACTACATGATCTGCGGCGTGCAGGGCGACTTCACCAAGGAGCTTGTTGCGAAGCCGCCCAAGACGATTTGGACTCGTGAGCTGAAATTTGGTGAGTTAGTCTGGTGATCTAGGCCTTTTTCTGGTGGTCGGATGATAAGCCTTCTAGCTGGCGGGGATGATGACGACCGATGATGATCCACAGTCCATCGCTGACATCAATCTTTCCTGCCAACCCTTCCAGCCGGCGTCGGCCACGCCTCGGCAATGTATAAGCGCGGCATCCGTATCTGCACGGGGACCGGCATCGGCGCCGCGCTCGCGACTTGCATCCAGAGCAAGAACTGGTTCCTGATCTGGATCGGCTCCGACCAGGAGAAGACGTTCGGCCCCACCATCTCGGGCCTGATCTACAAGCACATCGAGCCCGAGCGCATGATCTTGTGGGACAGCAAGAAGCGGGGCGGTCGCCCGGACACGGTGCAGCTGCTGAAGGACACGTGGCACAGCTTCGAGGCGGAGGTCATCTTCATCACGAGCAACATGCAGGGGAACGATGAGATGATGCGCGGATGCGCTGCTGGTGAGTTTGTTGCAGACTGGACAACCCTGGTTTGTTTCATCTAACTATCTGTCAGCGTCTCATGCTAACGATGTCGAATGCGAAAACTACAGCTGGCCTCCACGCCTTCGGAACGCTGTGGGATTTCTGAGCTGAGAAGCCAGGCGGGTCGGGTCGGTAAATGGGCCGGTCCAGGGATCGAGGATAGTGCATCACCTCCCCGGAGCACGGTTGACGTTGTCGGTGTAGAGCGAGCATGGTAGGCATGGAATTGGTATTAATTGGGGACTTCAGCAGACGAGTAACTAGAAGGGAAAGTTAGGAAACCTTTTTTTTTCAGGGCCATGTGCTACGCAGTGTTGAGCTTTGGCGGGGTGAGAGACACCTCAGACTGGTGGTGGCGTGTCGCTCATCTCGTCGTCTTACCCTTGACCTGTCGGCCTTCGCATTAGCATGGTTTGGGGGCATTGGAGCATATATATAGTAGGTAGTTATCCAAAGGGAGTCAGTAGTCCAGCGTTCTTTTACTACGACGGCTAACTGTCAAAACCAGTCTGCACCTAGAGCTTCGCGGGGTCATCATCCAGATGAGTCGAAGGTGGGCTCAGAAACATGCTCATCCCAAGGGCTACCTGTAGTGGATGCTCTTTGCTGCATACGTAAAAACGTACATCATTGAATGAACGGAGAAAGGGCGCAGCCCTCGCTGGCCTTGGTCCAGGATACGATAGAGGTGTGGCATGATTCCAAAGTCCGATAAGCGGGGGATGACAGTCCCGCATTGAGACCGGTAAGCCCATTCAACGGCGAAAAAGCACCTTATTATGGCCCCGGTTGATGCTGGGATGGTTGATGCTGGGGTGGTTGATGCTGGGGTCGGATCCTTTGTGCGTGGAGAAGGTTAAGGAGGCGAGGACATTGGTGGCGATTTAGCGCCAAGCTGGATGCACGTTGCTACAAATGCTTCTTGCTGGGCCGGAGCATCCGAGAATATCTGGCACGAGAGGATAAGGATACTGAAGTTGATTTTTGGTTGTAACTATGTTTGCTTCGTGGATGAAGTCCCGAGGTCAGTCCGCCTAAACGTCCCCCCTGACCTCTGTGACTACGTCCTCCATCACCGTACTATTGTCGCTGCGCTGTGTTCTGCCCTCTGCCGCATTGAAGAGCGGCGCGAAGAACGAGGAGACGGAAGCCGAGGGGCTGGCGTGGTGCGTCTTCTAGTAGGTGGCTACTACCTAAGCCGGAGGCAGCGCACGGTGGCTGACCTTCCAGCCGCCCGTCGGAGTGACGCTATACTCGGTGAAGGCGGTGCCGTCCGCGCCGGCCTGGAGGTAAACGCGCAAGTCCCCATCTTTGTTGACATCGATGACCGCGACGCGGCTGCCGTCGACGGAGCTCTGGTCGAAGGCTCCGTCGAACCATGTGCTGCCCTGGGCGTTCCACGCCTTCTCGCGCACCCGCCCGCCGGCGCCGTAGAACACGCGGATGCCCTTGATGGCGCCCCAGGAGACGGCGGCGAGGGAGACCCCAGCAGGCTGGGAGGGGATGCGAAGCTGGCCGTTGTGCCAGCTGCCACCGGCCTCGTGGGCCTTCTCGATGACGGTGCGGGATGTGTCTTGGTAGTAGACACTGAACAGAGGAGGGGGAGGGCAGGTGAAGCAAACGTCAGCAACATATTAATGGCCTTGTCTCATAATCGGAGAGGTCATGGGCAGCGACGAAAGTAGTTGCTGAACCTACCGGATGCTCTCAGTTCCTTGGCCAGAGCCGATGATGGCGGCAATGGGAGTCCCCTGAAGACCTGAGCCGAGGTTGGAGCCCTCGAACCAGCCCTTGCTGTTCCCATCATGGCAGTACTCCTGAATGGTACCATCGGTTTTCTGAGCGTAAATGCGAACACGGAAGTCGCCACCTCCCAGGCTGATGGCAGCGAGACTAGAGTTGGACAGGACGCGGAAGCGGCCGCTGAGCTCACCCGGGTGCCACGAGCCGCCGGCGTCGTGGGCCATCTCGACGATGGTAGAGTCGGTCCCGACGCCGTAGACGCGGATGCGGGATAGGTCCCCGATCTGGAGGGCGGCCAGCGAGCTGACGGCCTGGACCCGGCCGATGGTGTTGGCCTGCTGCCCGCCGCTCCAGCCGCGCTGGAAGATGGCCTCACGCACGCCGCCGTCCTCGGCCTGTTGGTAGACGCGGATGTTGGCCCCATCGGTGCTGCTGTTGACAGCTGCCACGGAGGAGCGGTCGAGGATGTCGATGGAGGCCATGATGAGACTGATGAGTACAGGAGGAGGAGGAGGAATTTGAGTGAGTTGTTGGGCAGGGGGCTAGCTTAGATTCAGATTGTGGTATGTGGCTCAGATGTGTTCATGACACCGTCTCTCACATATTTGGGGAGGAGCTTAGGCAGGAGCTCGCGTGCGTCTTTATACTGACGGTCGCCTAACCCTCTAGGACACTGGGAGGTGGTTCTTCATGAATTGGGACGGGGATGTAGGATAGCTGGAAAAGGCGGTGACGACAACTTCGTGCTGCCAGGTCCCCACAGCGACTGATGCAAATCTCAGCAAAAGATCTTCAAAGACGAGCGAGTGGCTCGGGACTGAAGAAATGAAAGTCTCAGTTTCAGACGGTGTTGGCGCGTATCAAGACGCAACTTCTCCGAACATGCAAACGATCACGACAGGTTCGAGCTGGAGTGGCGAGCGGTTGAACCAATGATCTCGCCCAGATTGTGCACACCGACTGAGATCGAGGCCATCTGCTGCAGGACGTGGTATTACAATTACTGCGGTGTCGAGATTCGTGAAGGTCGTGCCCTAATGCACCGTCCCCTAGCTCGGCGCCGTGTTGTGATCATCGCCGTGCCGTGTCTCACGGCTATATGCCTAGGTAGCGTCTCGACCATCGCCCCGTCCCCGAGTCCCGCTCCGAGTCCTGTTCGGAAGAATCTGATGAGGGGAGCCTGCGAGGGTTTGACCCCGTTGTGTTCCCAACCTAGCCGCTGTGGCGCAACGCAGTGTAGCCCGGGCGCTAGGTTGTGCCCCCATTGACTTACAGATAGATGGCTATGGCGAACACACCTGGCGAATTACTGCTGGTCGGTAATGCCGTCTGTTCACTTCATTGTGAGCCGGGCTCGTGAGAAGGAGAGCCCGCTACCTAGGCCGAATCATAGTGATTGATGCCAGCGTGACTGGCCTGAAAAGTGGGTGTGAGGCGATGGTGGCTGCGTCTGGGTACAACATCGCGTATTCGGTGCAGAGCTAGCGGAATACAAGGAACCGTGCCTCCAGCTGCAATAGGAACATGAGGTGTTTAAATTTATTCAGAAGGGACGATGCCTGCATTAGTAAAACAAGGATGATTACACAGGCCAGAGACGTGTTCCGATACGCCACGCTCGAATGTCCTGACGGATTCAGGAGTTCGCTCATGGGGCGTAGAGAGTCCGACGGCTAATTACCGACCTCTCTCGGAGTATTATCAACATCAATCTTTAGCCGGAATGAAATAGTTTCGGCGCAGCAGTCAAGAAACCCGAACGCAAACCGGTGTGCGCTGCGGGCTTCGGCTGGCCCGCAGGGACCGGATTTGGGGCCGATCTTGCGACGGCAGAGCAGGAGAGAGATTTTGTGTTATAGGATTGAGGGCACGTTGGGACGTTGGTGATTGACTCCATTTTGGTGCGGTAGGAGCCGGTTCCGAATTATATTTTGTCATATGGAATCCGTTAGGATTCAACCTACTGCAACCAATCGACTGACGTTCAACGGTGATGGTCGCATGAAGATTTGTGGCTGAAAAAGAAGGAAAGGGAATGGAACCAATATCCCCAAAACAAGGCCGACTGGCCTAACGGTACGGGATCGCAACAAAAGGGGAGAAAAAATGAAAAGCAAAGTTGGCAGCGTGAATTCTTTCGCATACTGCTACCACATGGCTGTTCCTGCCAACAGAGTCCAACGAACGGTCGATACTATAAGCGAAAAGAATTCGGGGGGCCCACTTACTAACCTTTTTTCGTCAGCCTTATAACAGTGGCTCTGGCATGGAGGATTGCGGCCCAGCCCCCATCGTCCAGCGCCCCCGCTGCCTGCCTGATTCAGCCCACCCCCAACCCCAACGATACAAATTGGCCCGTCCCGTCGACCAGACCATTTTTGAGCACCAGAGCTCCTCCACCCCGCGTCCCGCACCGTCCGCCAAACCCGTTCCCGCATATTTATGGAAGCTTTATCGAGATCGATGCTTTCTTACATGTCGTGAGTGACTTGCTATGACGAATGCCAACAAACTCCAACACCCACCCACGGCTTTAATCGGGCGGGTGGCAAGCGGAGCAAAGCGAACCTGACCCCGCACTCCATTGGGTGGCCTCCCAAGGATCAGAAGTAATACAGCAGGATCCATGCAGGCACCACCCCAAGGCGAAATCTGTCGCAGCTCGACCTTGGCGCCATCTCGTTCCAGACTTTTGCTAGCATACGGACGTATGTGCTTATCCGGCTACCTACCTACTACTACTACCTAGTAGCTACCTGGCTACCTTAGGTAGGTAGGTAGTCATGCTTGGCTGGATGATGCGGATTGCTCAATATTGGACAGAGACAAGCTCAATATATGTGGACCCTCACTTCCTCTCGAATTTTCGGGGCTAGCTGACCGGCCCGTCGGATGGACCCTGGACCCGAGGTACAAGTCCGGCGTGTCTTCCATCGTGCCGCCACCGAGCCCGCGGGCCACCACCAACCTGCCATGTAACACTGGGTGGTCGCTTATTCGCCCAACGTCCAACCAACATTGCAATGGGTGGTCTCTAATCGGCTGACTTGAAGACTAACCGGACGCGTGACGCGTTGGCTTCGTCACGCCAAAGAGTGTCCCTGGCCCCTTTCCCTTACAGGCCTGAGCGACGGTCCTGCGTGACAGCTGCGTCGGTTGGCCAGTGCGTGCATACCAAAGTGCGGTGGGGTGAGATGTCGTCGGCTCCTTCGGCCGCCCGCCGGCGGCTCTAGTGGCTTCCTTAGGCCGGACGTGTTATTGCACGACACCAGAGAGAGGCCACCGAGCCCGAGTCTCGTCGATCGAATTGCCCACTGGGTTAAAGATCACAGCGGCACGCCGCTCGGTTGGTCAGCTCGAGGCTCTAGACCGGCATCCTAGAGCCCATCTTCGAGCCCATCCTCGAACATCATCCTCATACACAATATAACGTCCTGCTCACCACTTGGCCACCAGGAGGCGTACGCTTCAACGACGGCCGCGGCCGTATTTGGCAAGCAACGATGCTGTTATGGCGTCGAGAGGGCTGGTAGTCCGGACCAAGACCGTCTCGGCCAGACTCGAGGACAAGACGCAGTAACCGATCTGACGCACGACATATCAAGCACCTCAGAATGGGACTTCCTGTTGGCCAATTGTATCATCATACTCCTCCAGCCTCCCAACCTTTTGAACCTCGCCGTCTCCCACCACATGCTCGGCCAACCAACCTGGGCCGCCAAGCCGCATCACCAGAAGGGCCTCAGCACCAAGTTGCGACGCCAGCCGGCCACGACAACAGACCGTGATGACCAGACCGTGACGACAGGAGCAGGGTTCGTCGTCGTTGGCCTTTCGAGCATCATCAAGTGGCCAGGCTCGTCCTGTGGGCATCAGAGAAGCAGGATGTCAGCGACCGGGCATGACGGCCAGCCACCAAAGGGACTGAGTGAATCACCACCGCCGTCAGCACCAAGGCCAAGATAGGATCAAGGACAGCACCCTGGTGAGGACTGTTGGCCGTCTCGTCTTTGCTTGTTTGAAGTCTGTTTGAATGTGTCCCGGATTTGTATATAAACAACTGTCGAGGCTGCCTCCAGCTCCAAGTCATTCATCCCAGCTCATCACACAACATCTCATCTCATCTTCACACAGCTCTTTCAGCTCTTCACATTTCACCAGCCCAACAAATCAGATTCTTCTTTCCCACCTTTTCACACACACACCCCACCAATCACCAAAATGGCTGTCTGCGGCGAGTGCGGTGGTGACGACACCAAGGGCCCCAAGATGTATAAGAAGGATGTCTACTGCTGCGCCACCGGTCGCGTCACCTGCCCGGGCCACCACCGGGTGCCAGGCACCAACCAGATCCTCAAGTGCTGCGTGAACTGCGTCCCCGGCTACCCCGGACAGATGGCTCACCACGCCTGCAGCGGCAACGGGACTAAAACTGTCAACCAGGTGTGCACGTCGACGCACAACAGGACGCCGACGCAGAGCCGGCCCGGCAGCCGTGGCAGCGGGCGCTAAGCTAGCGGGACTACTGTCGGTGGTGCTGCCAGCGCCTTCCTCCTCTGACGACCGCGCGGCCCGAATCATGGCAACACCGCAAAACTCTCCTCTTGTCGTTTTCTCCTCCGTCGGCCTCTGCCGGACAGAGCTGGTGGGGAACAAGGGAATGGGGGGATGGGGAATAGGGAACGGTAGGAAGAAGGATGATGGTGGATTTCAAGGGCGTCTTCTTGCCGGCAGGATGACAGCCTACTAGTGGGGACGGGATGTGTACATGCGTGTTAGAGGAAGCAACACAGGATGGAACTAAGACCTAGGCTAGAAGGATTACGGACTTGAAGGCTTGGGAAACTAGACACCAGTGTGGAGATCATGTATCGGGGGCTTTACACAAGAGGCTTACCATCGTCCGAGCGAGAGATCTGTGATCTCGAGCAAGGTACCAAATACAGCATTCGCCCGCTATAACCCATCCATCTATCCGCCTGGTGCCAAGTGATGAACAGTGCATGGCGTGGTCTCCTTTTTGGGGTGCCTGGCGCCGATCGGGTTTCTCTTTGAGGTTATCTCACTCTCTTGTCTTCCTCCTGCCTTTGGACGACTGCGGCGCCCCACCTTTTGCCTGTTGCCCCAAAGCATTTCACCTCAATCTCTTCCCGTTCACCTTTTTTTCTTCCATTCCGCTTTCACCACAAGACATGGCACCTCCAAATCTCCACTTTCGGTTCAGTTCGCAGCTGGATCAGTCTTTCGGTCAGTCTCCTAGTCAGTCCCACAATTAGCAGCACAATGGACGACGACCTGGACCGAGAAGAGCTAACTGGCGCGTCAGGCTTCAAGATGGAGGGGCCGGGGGATGACTCGCGTCTCGGTGCAATCCCGTATGCCGAGGAGTGGCCCTAGTGGTGTGCTACGGCCCGAGGAGCCTGACGATAAGATGAAGGTCAAGATCGAGCGCATGGCCACCGAAAGCGTCACTCACTGCGACGAGTCGGCCGTGCCCTGCAAGAAGAGGGCGAGGCCAAGCGGCTCCACTACGACTTCAGCCTCCAAGAAGCGTAAGACTGCCGTTGTTGACCGTGCCCCGGGCGATGAGTCCGGAGATGGCGGTGGAGATGACGGTGGTGGAGGTGATGGTGATAGTTCGCCTGGCGACTGGAAACCTGCCATGGGGATGACTTGGATAGGGAATTGCCCCACTTAAACTACATGGAAACGCCTCCAAAGCACATGGCGAGCTATGTCAAGGCTCTTCGCCGCGAGTTTGAGAAGACCATGCGGTACGTCAACAAAATCACCGAGGACGAGATGAGGCTATCAAGGAGCGACATGAAGCAGCCAAGCGCGCCACATTGGTCATGAAACGCAAGATAATGTCCCTGCCAGACGATATGAAGGAGGAGGCGATCAGAATAAACAGAGGCAGCTAGGGCTGAGCAAGGTGTTAAGGGATGAATCAGATGACCATGGATTGTCAAAGCGGGGCATCGGGGCATCGCTCTGAAAGCGTTGCTGGATGCCGAACGAGGTCATGGGAGGTGGCGTCGACGATCTATTCGGTCAGTGGTTACTTGCTCATTGAGTTTGATATTCTTACCAAGTATACTGTCGTGTAATGGATTTCATACAAAGCATGCGGTGTTATACTGCATTCTCTGTGTTGCATAGTGTTGCATAGTATCTACCTACCTACCTAGGTACCTATCTAAAATGCGTCCTTGCGCGTCGTTTACCACCGTACTTCATAGGCTATCGAGAAGACGGTAGCCTATAATAACCGCGGCGACGAGGTTGGCGCATTAGTGCATGCCCGACGAAGTGCGACGTAGCACCGGGTGAAAAAGAAATAGGACCTAGGGAGGATTGGTGGGAAGGCCGTACCTGATATCTCCCAGTCGTCGTCGTCGACGGCCTTCGAGAGTCCGTCTCTCTTGGACATTGAGGTAAACGCGACTTCACATCGGTGCCACTCCCGCTTCGACCAACCCAAAGGGAGAAGTAGAGCTGGAAATTAGATGTACCTTCTTCGAAGAGAGGGAGATGGTCAGTGAGTGGTTATTATTCACACACCTTTAACTTCATTCTCCTTGTATTGCGTATAACACAACCCATTCCCCAGTGGCTGGCGAAAGATGTCGTCCTGGCCGAAGGCGTTGACGGCACAGAGGATGGAGTCCAAGGTTGTGGGCTGCGCGGCTTCCGGTCCGACGCGAAAGCGAGGATTTGTTGCGCCCCACCACTTGGAGGAGTAGTTAGAATCGCCGATGAACGAAACCGTGAAGTTGCGTCTGAAGACAAACGACAGCTGGTTGGTAGTGGCGGCGAAGGACCAGGCAGGTGCCACGGGTCGGCAAACTCGCCGAGAGAGTGTCGGGGGTAAAGTGAGGATAGTAGTAGTAGTAGTAGTAGTAGTAGTAGTAGTAGTAGGATTTAACGCCGGGCTCGGCCCGGCTTCGACAGCCGGCCGTTAGCAGCCTCCCGGGGGGTATCTCAGCGCGCGTTCTATCTCGCTAATATACATAAATGGACAGAGGGGAGACAGAGGCGAATCGTGCCTGGCTGGGTACAGGCCCAAGCCCTGCAGGGGGTAATGGGGGTTCGTTGACGCAACCCCTCGCCTTCAGGCGCACGGAGGGTCCGCCTGGCGGCTTAGACCGCGTTGAAGGTTGAAGTACCGGTGTTACTCCTCATCAGAAATCTCGGAATCGCTTCCAAGAGGGGTCCCTAGGCTTAAGGTCCGCTCGAGCCGTGCAGGGCGCGGGCGGGCCGCCCTCGGGTGGGCGGCGAAGTATTTAGTGATCTCGGTGAAAGCCTGGAAGATGTCAGGGTGCCCGAGGCTCTCTTGGTAAAATCTACGGCGGCGGGCTCGGTCCGGAGGCGTAACCGGCTGGTCGTCCTGAGGCTACGGCCATTCTCTCCACACAGCACGCGAGTAGCTGCAGTGCACCAGATGCTCAGGGGAGGTCCCTTTCCAACACCAGGCGCACATGGTCGCTGCGCCTTGGTGGTTGAAGCGTNTCGTCCTGAGGCCACGGCCATTCTCTCCACACAGCCCGCGAGTAGCGGCAGTGCACCAGATGCTCGGGGGAGGTCCCTTTCCAACACCAGGCGCACATGGTCGCTGCGCCTTGGTGGTTGAAGCGTTCGTGATAGGCTTCGAAGTTGCCGTGACCAGTTCGCATGGCTAGGAAATGGCCCAACAGGGGCCTTGGCAGGCTCAGCTCCTTGGGCTCCTTTCTCGGCGTGTACCAGAGACCCCAGCTCTTGTAGGCGGCGGACCAGTCCCGCTCCTGCGTGCGCCACCAGTCCTCTTCCACGCCCGTGAGAATGGCCCTCAGCGCCGTGCCAGCCCCGCTGTACGTGGTCTGCTGTGCCAGCGGGTCTGGGTCGGGGGGTCCGGCGGCGCCGGCTTTGGCCAGCTCGTCCGCCCGGTCGTTGCCCGAGATGCCCTGGTGGCCAGGGCACCAGCGGAGCCGGGCCTCAGTGCCTCGTTCGCGGAGGCGGTCTACGAGGTCGTGAAACTCCAGGAAAGCCCACTGGGTCAAGTGCGGCGCGTCCCCTCTGAGACCCCAGATGACCGAAGTGCTGTCTACGCAAATCCAGGTCCGGGCGCCGAGCTCGGCCTGGACCGCCGCCTGCAAGCCCCGCAGGGCGCCGATCGCCTCGGCGTCAAAGACGTGGCTCTCCGGCGTGATCGAGGCGGAGCCTGCGGCAACCTCTTGGCCTGCTTTATAAATTGCCCGGCCGTACCCTACACAAGTATGGCCGTCTTTGTGAGTTTCAGAGCCATCCGTGTATATTACGGTGTCGTCGGGTGGTACCGTGCTCAGCCATTCCAGAAAGCGGCTGGCCGCCTCCTTTTTCGGGACCCCACCTGTAGGATCAGTGTTAGAGTCGTGGGCAAAACGAGGCGGTCGCAGCTCTAGCCTCCGGATCTCTGGGAGGAGCTGTGCGGCCGTTTGCAGGGTCGTACCCGCCCGCCCTCGGAAAGTGAGGATAGTAGTAGGGACTGGGCTAGACAAAGACGGATCGGCACGGACCTTCTCGTTGCCGTTTGGTTGCAGCGAGACTCGGCGGTGATTAGCTTCCCGGTTTAAAAACGCGCAGTGAGAACGCGGGGGCGAAGCGGCGTCTCACTGCTGGGGCATTATCTGGGTGCGGCTGTCGGTTTGGATACTCAGCCCATCGCAGCTCGGCTCTTGGGCCGCCTCTGCGGGAGACTGTGACGAGGAACCCTGGCCTCGTCCATGAATCTACAACGTAGAAGCGGGATCAGGATATCAGCCGTCAGTCGCTAGGTAACCAAATTCACAACCGGTGGTTGAACGCCTCCACCGAACAGAGCGTCTTTCGGGCGGCGTGTCAAGGTTTTCCCAAGGGATGCGGCTGGTGGCGAGCTCCGATTTTGAACGTACCTGCACCATATGACCCCAAAATTACCAGCCATTAGACCTGTCTGCTGCGGGGATGGAGGGTTCCATGCGGCCCCAATTAGACTGCAGGTCTCCCAGCAGCTCTTTGTCAACGCAGGTGAATCACATTGTTAGCTGGAGCGCAGGTGAAGTGCTGGGACAAATATCCGAAACCGAAAGGCGAGGACCGTGAGAAACACGCAAAGAGAAGAATGTACTTATGCAGGCCCCAGAATCCAAGTTCTGTGCCGCAGATACACAGGTCGCCGAGCGTTGGTTGGAGGGCGAGAACGAGCCGCCCTCCTCGGTGGCCGCCCACGGGAACTCTTCACACTCGAGCGAGAACTTTGTGGCGTCTTCGGCAGCGGTGTAGCTAGCGTCTACTCGCAGCCTGTCCGATTGCGTTGAGGCGCAGTCGGAGCTGCCGCAGACCTGGCCGCGGCGCGATTCGGCATACCCTTCGTGGGACGAGTCGGTAAGCAGGATGGGAGGGTTCGGGATGCGGCGGATCGCGTCGCAGACGCCCTGCACGACAGTATATCTGCCCAAGGCCGAGTTTGAACCGGGCTTGGGGCCAGCCCAGATGTAGCGGAGGTGGTCACAGTTGGGTCGAAGCTCGGGCGGGCGCCACTTCTGCCCGTCGCCGGGAGGACGTTGGAGTTGTTGGGAGAAGGACGAGTCCCTAGGCCCGCCGCCGGCGTCTGTTTCGTCGTTGTCCGACTGCCGGGGAAACGCTCTGGCCGAGTCATGCAGAGTAGTAGTGGCGGGGTCCGCTACCGTCGTGTTGATGGTCTCGTTGCGGCTCACGGGTTAATCCACCTGCTGCTCTCTCAGCCCTCGAGCTGATAATCCCAGGGCTATGGAACCCGTCTTCTTGTAGATCTCAATGGCGCGGTCGGGGCTGTAGGCGTTCTGGGGACGCATGGCCCAGCCGTACAGGCCAAGTATGCTGGCACGGGCTTTGTAGCCGATGTTGCAAAGGAAGTGCACGCCAAAGGAGTAGTCGAATGCTTTCGTATCGAGCGAGGCCGCGCCGCTGGCCTGGAAGGAGAGATCGCCCCTGACGAAGGCTGTGAGCTAGGCGTCTGCCAGCGTGGCTCGTCCGGTGATGGGACCAGCGTCCACCTTGACCCCGACGTTTACCACCGGTTCCACGATCGTGCCGAGCTGGGCATCGACGCGCACGCCGGCCTCGATGTTGGTGCGTGCGGGCTTCTGGGCCGTCGACTCCCTGCCAACCCGCTTCTCGTACCGATCTCTCGCCTCGTCGTCGTTGGGCCAGTAAACTTCTGCTTTGCCGAATCGAACTCTTGCGGCTGCTCGAGCTTCACCGCTGAGTGTAAACTTGCCTCTAATCTGGACGTCAAGTGGCGGAAGGGGGTTGGTGTGAATGGTGGGGCCTGATGATGATGATGCTCATCGGCGTTCTTCGGCGACAATCTGGAAAGTGGGTAGGTATCCAACACCCGGAATGTCTTGGGATGTCGGACGGCGCTCCACAATTCCAGCACGTACCTCTCCGAAGACATCGAGAGTCGGCCCCACGGCGGCGATCCCTTTCACAGCCAAGCCCGGGAACGTAACCGTGTCGACGATCTTCTTCCGCCCACCCGGTTTGAATTGGGCGACGGGGTTGCCAGTCATCCGCATGCCGATCTCGCTTGGGGAGCGACTCCGAGATATACGAACATCTCGGGAATGGATGGTGGCAGAAAGGCTGACGACGGCGAGAAACAGTTGTGGCCCGGTTAGTGTACACATCATCCTCGACCCGGAACATGTTGGGTGTCTACTCCTTACTTCCACTGAAATAATGCGCGTAATTATGTGGTATCGATCTCAAATCGAGCCTCCAAGTCCATTCGAAGGTCCGCCGAAAATATATTCCCTGGACATCTCATGCGGATGCAGAGACTTCGGCCGGTTAGTCAATAGGCGTTGGAGCCTCGAAACTGGGCCAGGCATGGGGTTGGCAGAGTTGAGGGCGAGGGAATGCAGAACGTACCCCATCTAGCTTCACAGATTGATAGTCTTTGCCCGACCCATGGGCAACACCCCAAGCTCGTTTTTAACGACAGTCGTCCGATGGGGGACGACTGACTAGAGCCAAGTACGACACTCACGGCGCTCAGTTTAAGCTCGCCATTCGACGAAGCTATTCGACGAATAGCTTAAACTATCTCTTTTCCGTTGCATGCCTCAACTTCAAGGTCTTTGATGGAGGAGGACCGCAGCCGGGTCCACCCCACAATATCGCCCCAGCCATCAGTGAAAAGGAGGAGCACCTTGCCGTCCGCTTCCTGGAACGACGTTCTCGCGTCGGCGACAACGACGGTGATGCGGCTCACGAGATACTGCTTCATTTTTGTGACTTCGGAGGTGTCAATCAGTTTCTCGAGCTCGGCGGCGCTCAGCTGGTGTTCAATCGAAGCCCTGGCCCTCTCGATCTCAGACGAGCGTTTCGAACGGTACTCGGCGAGGAATCGAGCTATGCCGCCGATGGGCAAGGCTTTCACGCGTCTAGTGTAGCCGTTGGGCCAATTGGCGAGCTCCGGGGCGAGGAGGAGAACCCGGGACCACACTTGTTATGTGTTGCGAATCGCCTCGCTTTCGCCGTCGGCGCCGGCGCTAGCGCTGCTGGGGTGGTCTGCATGGGAGATGGAGCTAGTTGAGGCCGAGGCAAACAGGCCGGGATCGTCTAACACGAACTGCCCAAGGGGCTCCAACTCCTGATCAGAATGAATGATAATCGACGTGAAGCGTGTGCATCTGGCCTCGGCGTTGGCCGCATCGTAGTAGGTCCTCAACCAGATGCTGCGCCATGGGTCCGGCATGCCGCCGCCGTATTTCTCTCGCCAGACGCGCGCGGCCAAGGTCCGGATGGACGAAGAACGCCAGGGGCGGAGAATAACATCAATTTCGGCCGGGGTCGGCTCTCTCGGCGGGTAAGGCGCAGGCGCCGGGATGGGCGCCCAGCCTTCGGTTTGCCACGAAGGGTCCTCTCGGTCACTAGCCGCGTCCCACTCCGTGAAGATATCTGGCAGAGCGAGGAAATCTCGGATCATATGTTTGCGCTGCTGGACCGCGGACTCCTTCGAGGCGTGGTTCCAGCATTGCTGCGGCGAGTCATCACTACCAAGGTAGTCAGTCTGTTTGCATCATGCGACGGGGCAAGCGATTGAGATCAACGTTCGGAGTATGAAATGGGGGAAAAGCACAATGAGGTCCTGTTCTGCTGGAAGTCTGCCCCAGGGAGGCGACACTCCTGGCATCTCGTCCATGGTTGGAGATCAAGCTTTCCGCTCTTTTGTTGCCAGTTTTATTGTTAGACTCCGCCGCACGTGCGTGGAGGAAACGACGGGGGAGTGAGGAGACGTCAGAGACGGATGAATCCCGTCGACTTCATCCGGGAAATTAGCAGATCCGACCGAGCAGCCACCTAAACTCCAGGCACGCACGAAAAAATGTTTCGGTAGACCGTTTTTCTTTTTACCGATCATTACAATTTTCCTTTCCCGTGCTGGCTGCCGCCTTATCACCTTGTGATGGTCGAGTTCCTCGATACGTAATGTCTGCCGTTATGCTGCTTGGTCATATTCGTCAGCACCTGCACTCTAAATAACGTACTTTCTATTATCAAACAGCTTGGAGACCACGCTTCCTTCTGCTTGTAGCTGGTCTAATCGATGGCCTTTCTTGCTAGTCTATTCTAGAGTGCTTTAGTCAAACTGCCTTCTTTTTCCTGCCCTCCCCCTCGAATCACTGTGGACTGAATGCAAATGCCGGTGTTGAACGTCTTTCGGATGAGATGGAGACTTGATAACCAAGGCACGCACCTGTTGTCCCACCCATCCCTGCTTGCTCAACATGCGATTGAAAACTGCAGTCACTTCTCCGTTGCGAAGACCGCCGCGCAGAAGCAAAGACACCACGGCCAATATCCAAGAACGGAAATTGTTCAGGTACGTCGAGTCAAATCTAGTAGCCAATTTAGTAGCTGATTTGGACAACTTTGACTGTGCAGGGAAGCTGGTTGACCAAGCGAAGAAATACGAATGGATATCTCAGAGGGTGAGGCTCGCGATGCCTTCATATATGGACAAAGCTGGACAGGCACATTGGCAGGAGAGTCACATCTGCCCAATTTAGCGTCTCGCCCCTACGCTATCTAGCCAGTGTTGGCATCCTGGAAGAGTCGGTGTTGGCATCCTGGAAGAGTCGATGTCGGCAGGCCAATGGGGAAAGGAACAAGCACGCGTGCAGAATACTACTGAATTCTGGTCTCTTTCCTCAAAAGGAAAGCTATCTTTGCGTTGGTGGGGAGAGTGACCTTATAAAGGCTGCTTGGTAGGTAGACGCCTTGGAAGTTGATGCCTTAGGACTGAGGCAACAGCTGCCACGTGAGCAGGTACCTACTATGAACCAACAGTCAATGTCATTATACCACCTATGGAGCCAGCCCCAGGCCGCTCCGGCAAGTTGTACAAGGCTGTGCCCTAGCTACACTCTTCTACGGCTCCGATACCTGGTATAATGACCGACTCCGGGCTAGTAGCATTTCTGAGGTCCAGAAGGCCCTCAGCCATGCAGCCCGGGCCGTACTGCCAGTCTACTGTACGACCCCGACGGCCGCCCTAGCCCGGGAAACGGGCTGGCCACCAGCCCAGGCCTGGCTGATACGCGCCCACGATCGTCTCGCAGCCCGGATAGCCACTGTTGAGGCCTCACACCCACTCCGGGCTCGATGGGAGCGCCCAGTCCTCCGCTGGATACGACGTCGACAAGATATTCAGATCGGCCCGTACCTCCCCCCTCCCCCATGGGACCCGCCGTTCCGGGAACAGGCACAGAAAGCGGTCTGCGCTCAGAGACGTGTGGCTGGGCCGGGGCCCTTCCTCACATAGGCTAAAGCAGTCCCGATCCTTGACCTAGTAGTATACACGGATGGCTCCCTCCGTAAGGGACAGGCCGGGGCCGGCTACTATATCACCCGGGGACCTGACACCGAGATCTTACGCGGGGCTATTGGGCTCGGGCCTCTCGCCAGAGTATACGACGCTGAGATCGTCGGCGCCGTCTTAGGGCTCCGCGCAGCCCGATGAAGCCCGATAGCGAGCTACGCAACCAACGTTACTATCTGCCTAGATAACGAGGAGGCGGCTATCAGAGTATACTCTGGCGTGACCTCCTGGACTAGCGCAGCCGAGATCCGGACCTTTGCAGACCTCCGGGCGGCCTGGAAGAACCGGCCACTATCGGGGCCGGGCCGGCCGGGCGAAGCCCAGGTCAGATGGGTCCCAGGACATCAGGGGATCCCGGGCAACGAGAGGGCGGACTAGATGGCCGGCACCGGCTGCTCCCTGCCCCCATCCCGGACCTCCGCAAGCTACGCAGCAGCCCTCGCCCTAGCCGACGACCGGTTCGACAATGCCTTAAAAGAGTACTGGGAACGCAGCGCCCCAGCCCGGTATAAAGAGCTCCGTATCCAGGCTAAGGCCCGGCTCCCTAAAGAGCTCGACCTCCCCCGGCCGATACTCGGCCGGCTCCTGGCCGCCCGATCGGGCCATGGCGACTTCCACGACTACCACCTCCGATTCAAACACGAGGATGCCGTCCTCGGATGCTCCTGCGGCGCCGCCAAGACCCCGGACCATATGTTTCACTGCCCCCAGGGCCAGGCCTGGGCCCGGCTACGCGGCTCCCCCCGCTGGATCCTCGGGACCACGGCCGGCGCCGAGCGCTTCCGCAAGTGGTGCGAGACCACCCGATTCTTCACGGAGATCTGTCCGCTGCCAACGGGCCGGGAAGGACCGGCGGCGGCGGCCCGTAACCCCAGACCTGAACACCCCCCCTTAGCCCCACCCCTTGGCTCAGGGCCGAGGAGTGGCCTGCCATAGAAACTAAGGCCTAAGGGCCCTCGCAACGCTTAAGCGGACGGAAACATGTACTTTCCTTTTTTTTCCGTAGCCTAGGCGCGTCATATGCTCCAAGGGAGGCTGCGGGTATTCACGTGGCCTGGCTCACTACCACGTGGCCCACTGACGTTAAATAATAATACTACTACTACTACTAATGGTACTACTACTACTACTACTACTACTACTACTTATAGAGTGGTATATCAGGCCATTCATTCGGGCTTGGAAGCAATCGCGCCCCTATCCTCTCGTAAACAGTTTGGCTCGTTCCTCCTGTACCTTCCACTTCTTGTTCGATCGCTATCTCGGATTTGAAGAGTCTAGGGAGGCAAGCGCGTACTGCAGAAAGCAATGACCATCTAGACAGACTTGCGCCACTTGCGTCTATATGAAAAGCTGTTCTTCTTCTCCCCAGTCCTTTGTCCTGGTTCTCAACCTCTCATCTCTTTTCCGTTTCATCTCCCATTCTGCCCAGCGTCGATTGCCTCTATCTCTCTCGTTCCCCATCATGCCTCAGGTAAGATTCACCATTTTCTTCTCGGTCTTGTTTGCGGCTCTGTCTGCAGGATTTTGTAGCACCATCCTTCTTTCCCTTTTCTTTCTCCCTCCGTCAGTTCTGTCATTCCTGTCCCTCTCCTCGCCACATGGTCGGCGGATTCTTGCTCGCAAAGTTGGATTATTCCGACTGTTTTCTTCCGTCGCAGCATCCCTCCGTCCCCTTATTTTTTTTCCCACATTGTGCCCGATTTGTTTCACCATCGCCGGCCCAGCCCCCATCAGACACATCGCTCAGGCGCATCGGCGCCTAGACGCGAGCGAGACCCTCTCGGGCGACCTTTCTATCCACGGCGGCCCTGGCGATCAGATCCAGCGCGCCCGCAACGATCGAGACTTGGCCGAGAGAATCCTCGCGGACGCTCTCAGGCGCCGCGACGAATATGATGCAGGGACACATCCGTCGAAGGTCGTTGCGTCGGCGCAGCCTGACCTAGCCACGGTCGCTGCCGTTCAAGGACGGATTGATGCGATCGTCGCCGCCTGTCTTAGTACGTTTTTCCTATTGACTAAGTAGGTACCTAGCTAAATCCACTTCGCCCTTGACTATCCACCCAGCCACTCATCCAGTTCGGGCTTGACCACCCACTCCGCCCTTGGCCTGCTATGTGCCGGGGCCCCCAATTGATCCGATTTCTTCAGTCTCGGTGCCTCCAGTAGTCGCGAGGCCCACCCGTCCCGGTCTAGTGGCTTCTGCCATTCCCTCGGGCTCGAACGTAGCCGACTTCACACGGCGCGTCGAGTCCTGGGATGACGGTAAGCATCTCACATTCGTCATGCCCGGCGCCCCTGAGTTACCATGTATCCTCTTACTAACTAGTTGTCTCCGACAAGACCAACAAGATTTCCAGGACGTGACAAGGACGAGCCGCGCACCCTCCGAGCACCCAGTGAAGTTTCGAGCAGTCTGCTCTTGTCGCCTCCAGACTTGCAGTCGCCGACCTTGGACATTGGCCGCGCAACCCCGCCCAATGCGCCACTTGCTCCCCTTGGCAACTCTGTCCGAAATCTGCGAAGCGACTCCGCCATCCCCGCTCCCCACGGCTCAATCGGCCGCGGGGGCTACTGGGGGTCGGAACGTGCCCGACTTCACACGGGGCGTCCGGCCCCAACCTGCCCGAGCGGCCGCGATGACGGCGACCAAGAGGCAGGCTCCCGCGACTCTGTCGCCACCTCCTCCCAAGCAGCATGAACCAAAGCCAATGCCGAGGTCAGTTTCAATCTTTCTCATGGCCTTCTCTCAGACGTCAGCGAGCGGGGCTTGAGCATGGAGTGCCTCCTTGGGTGCGCCACTATGGTGGACTACCGATTCGCCTTAGTTCAGACGTCCGTGAACATCTTCTCAGACGGTGACGCTGCTCATCACCGAGTTTCCCAGTGTTGCTAGTTCAAACCGGTATTCCAGTATCCGGACGCGGCACTGTCCAGACTCGTTATAGGCCATGAGGAGGACGTTGCGCTCGGCAAGCAGCGGCCGTCAGTGTGGTCGGCATACCTAGCCGCCCTTGCCCATTCCAGGAGATCGCCCACCTAAATTTTCGACATTTGGGACAGGAAAGAACGTCTCAATACCTTCCCACAGTGTTCATAAGATTGTTTTTCTTTTCCAAGACGTTCTAGTTTTCATTTCCCCTAACGACCAGCATCTCCTGATCATCTTATCGAAAAAAAATCAAAAATGGAGCATCTTGAGATCGATTCATAGACCCCCCATGGAGCGCCTAGGTAGACTACGACATGCATGGATGGGTTCAGGTCCAGTTGATGAAGACTGTGGCGGTGCGTACTCTAGGTGGTATAGCCTGACTGTTTGACGACCTGGCGGCGGGCACCAGAGGAGCGAGTCGCACGGTGCGCTGTATTGTCTTCGTGATGTATTCCCAATGTAGTAGCCTCTGCTATATTAAAAGTATTGTGTTCGCAATGTATTCCCGACGCAGCAGCTTCTCCTGTACATCATCCTGTGGGTTATGTGGCCAGTGCCGGAAGTCTACATACAGCAAATACTTTATTACCATACACTACATCGTAGGTACTGCTGAAATTACTGCCATGAGCCGCTGCAGAACTTGTTGGAAAGGCAATGGGGAAAGGAACAAGCACGCGTGCAAAATACTACTGAATTCTTGTGTCTGTCTTCCAAAGGAAAGCTATCTGTGCGTTGATGGGGAGAGCGACCTTATAAAGGCTGCTTGGTAGGTAGATGCCTTGGAAGTTAATGCCTTAGGACTGAGGCAACAGCTGCCACGTGAGCAGGTACCTACTATGAACCAACAGAACTAATCTTAACGCAGTCAGATTGGATCCGCAGGATTAGGTAGTAGAAAAGCGATAATACACTGCATGGCCTGCTCGAAGCCGGGCACGGCTTGTGTAAGAAGACCTTGCGTTTGGACGAGGAGATAGTCGAATCTGAAGCGGCCCACAGATTTTAATGTGTACGAGGCACTAAGAGACTATATACAGGCAGCATCCCGTCTCACCACAGTAGGATCTCACACCCTCCCTCTCCTCCATTCTCTTATCTGTCTTCAGGTCCAACCATCAACTTACGTACTCCGCCGCCAACTATATGCGGGCTAGCTGCCAGCGGTGACCCACGTGGCCTGGCAGTACTGGATGTTAGAGCACCAAATTCGTTGCATCAGTAATCCTTACTTAACCGGACGGGTTGCCGTTGAAGGCCAGCAGGTTGGCGGTGCCGCTGGGCAGGCCCGTGATGACACCAGAAGTGGCGATGCTCCGAATGTAGGCGCAGAGAGCAGCTGGGGTGCGGCTACCCTCCAGAGTCAAAAGGTAGGCGCCGAGGCCGGTGATATGGGGAGTGGCCATGGAGGTGCCGGAGATAGTGTTGGTGGCGCTGGTGCTGCCGATCCAGGACGACAGGATGGAAACGCCAGGAGCAAAAATGTCCACGACGCTGCCGTAGTTGGAGAAGCTGGCCTTGGCGTCGTTGATGTCGGTGGCCCCCACGGTGCACACCAGCGGCTCACTGGCGGGCGAGTAGTTGGCCGCGTTGGCGTTGTTGTTGCCGGCCGCCACGGCCAGGAAGACGCCGGCGTTGACCATGGCGCGCGCCGCAGAATTGATCGACGTGGACACCGAGCCTCCCAGCGACATGTTGGCCACCTTGCCTTTGGGGCAGCTACGGCTCGTGTCTGAGGTGACGTAGTTCATGCCGGCGACGACACCAGACCTGGACAGATCGGAAGGGGGGCGGGACGAGTCAGTGGCTGGAACTCTTGCTCTCTGTGGAAAGAAAGGATGGGGGTGCGAGTAGGGGAACTTACGTAGTGCCGCTGCCGCTGGAGTCGAGCACCTTGACGGCCAGGAGAGTGGTCTGCTTGGCAACGCCGTACGTTGACCCGCCGACGGTGCCAGCGACGTGGGT
Organism: Ophioceras dolichostomum; assembly: GCA_003049485.1. NCBI lineage: Eukaryota > Fungi > Ascomycota > Sordariomycetes > Magnaporthales > Ophioceraceae > Ophioceras > Ophioceras dolichostomum. The sequence goes on along the minus strand of PYST01000454.1, from coordinate 5,447 downwards.
GCCGTGGCCGTTACCGTCGGTGTTGGAGGAGTCGACGTAGTTGGCGGCAAAGATCGCACGGCCGCCGAATTGCTGAAGTCAGGATGCGTCATGTTAGCGGCTTGGGGCACTATCTGGGGAGCCCCAGGGTCCGAAGACGCAGCTCGCTGGCTTGGTTGCTGGTCGCCTTGCTACATACCGAGTGGGAGGTGTAGATGCCCGTATCGATGATGTACGAGCACGTGCCCGCGCCAGCGCTGTCGTCGTAGACATAGGTGGTGCTTCCACGAGCGCGGTGCGAGATCCGGCCCAGTCCCCAGGGAGCACCAGTCTGCGAAACGTAGGTGTTGATGGTGAACTCGGCATCCTCCTCGATATACTCGACCTGTGTGGCGTACTCTTGTTAGTCTCCATGCGTTGGTGATGCGATGGCTGGCGTTGAATTAAGTGGACTAACTTACCGCGTCAGTGAGCTGCAGGGCCTCAAGCGTGGCCGCATCGATGGTGCCGGCGAACCCCTTGAAGCCCTTCGCCTTGTAGACGAAGTCGGCCTCTCCCGGGAGCTTGGAAAGGGTAGCGGCAAGAGCGTCGGCGACGGCGCTGTCCTTCAGCTTCACCAGGTACTTGTTGGGGCGGACCTTTCCCATGCGTGCCTCGATGATGGGGGCACGGCGCCGGATGTTAGCTGTGCCCTCAGCCGGGGCGGCGATCACCGCCGGCAGCAGGGCCAGGAGAGCAATGAGGGTAGTGTGCATCATGGTGATGGAACGGGGAGCGGCACTTGACCAGTTGCAGTTTAGCAAAGATGTGTTGAAGCCTGGGGCGATGGAGAGAAGAGGGAACTGGGATCGGCTGAGCAAGGGGACGGGTGACTAGAGCCTGATGATCTTCGAGATGAAGCATCGAGTCGCGGGGCGAGCCGAGAAGTACTTATGCTTATTGCCCGCCCCTTGCCGTTCGGCTCGTCCCTGATCGCATCGAAGCCCTGGAGATATTGAACACACATTGGATTCCGACCTGGTATTGAAACCGCAGACCGTATCGGGAAGCTAATAACTTGCCACCTCACCTTCCATGTCTAGACAACGCGCCGATGCGTGATGTTGCTGTGAAGTCAGGAGGGCCCACAGACTGTTGTGACGCTGTGGAGTGATTGGATGTGTTCGGCTTCTGGAAGCTGGCCAGGGATGCCCTCCTGGCTTATAGCTGGCATGTCGTTATAGGCAGGCGCTCAGATAACCAGCCAGCTGTGTTGCTGCTTCGGCGCTTGCCGCGTTCCCTTGCCCGCTTGGTGGGGAAGGGATCGCCACGTCGATGAGTAGATGCGCCTCGACGATAAGGCCCTGGACTGACCGGGAGACCCAAGGTCGGCCAAGAAGTCGACGCACATCACGTAAGAGAAAGACAGGGCGATGCCGTCGTCAGTTGACCTACCAGCTTAAGTCAAGTGCACTTTTGACGGACGCCTCCTTGCCAGCTTCCCAATCGAGGCATGCGAGGGCGAGTCGCGCACCTTGATGGACGACGTTGGGACGTTGGGACGTAGTAGTGAGTCAAGTGTCGTGTCGTGCTGGCGGGCGCTGATGGCAGATGGAGAGGGGATGTTTTCGGAGATGTGTAGAAGGTCAGGCAAACCTGGCCGAGCTTCGACAGGGCGAGGAGACAACAGACATCAATTCTTGGAAGTTGGCAGGGATCATGGTAACAGCGATGGAACACAGAATGCCGAGTCCATTGCTACCTTCCAGAGGGGCAAAGCTCGGCACGACCCTGGAGGGGCAAACGGCAGGCATCGGCAGATCCAGATAAGGATAAGGAGAATCACAAGTAGGCTCTAGTACGTCGATGAGCGAGATGAGCCCGAGCGGATCGGACGGTCGTTGTTTCTTACCAATTACTGTGGTAGTAGCGGCATAGCGTGTCTGACATTACTCCCAGGCCAGCGCCAACAGGTGGCGCGGGGTGTTTTCTTTTATCGGCGTGGGGTAGACTTGTTCCGCTGCAGCTCGGAGGTGGTTCCTCTTGCTATCCACCTCGGCCGCTCTAGGGGCGGCGTGGGGTAAGGTGCAGCGAACCACAGCTGATCAGACATGATGTGCCGCCCACTGCGGGGCTGGGGAAGTCCTTCGGACGTTGGCGCCACAGGCTGTAAGGGATGTGCAGATTCTGATTGGAGCAACGCATCCCCTTGGCGAAATTGCGAGAGGGACACACAGGATTTATGTGCTCAGTTTCACGCACTTCAGAATTGCGCCAGGCACCCTGTGCTTCTTGCTGCTGTCAGGCTTGCGAGCTTGTGATAATGTAACGCCTTAGCCCCAACTTTGCATCGCTGTCGAGTTCAGGGGGGAAAGAAAAACACAATTGAGAAAGGAGCCAGCTACAAAGAGGACACTCGACTCGATAAAGCGCTTGTATGCCGTTGCTTATATTGTTTTCTGTGGTACTGTATCCCGCTACTGAGGTGACAGAGGTACATGTCTTTTGATGCTACATGTAGCTTGAACCGCCGTACAAACTATAAGAAGACACCCTGGCCCGCTTCCGCCCATAGCGATTTGTGTCTGGGTGCTCGGTGCCACGCGTCTCATTCCCAGCCCATGTTTCACGAAGTCACGCATCGCTGTGCGCCAAAAGTATCTCCCGTCATTGGGAGCTGTCATCGAGCGACGCGCAATTCAAAGGGGGCAGCGCAGGATCAGGTAGTTATCTCCAAGGGATGACAGGTGCCGGCAAGAAGGCCACACGGACGTGTACGAGCCGTCGCCACAAGAGTGATGTCGGAAGCATTTTTTGCGGAAGCTCAGAATTGAGCTTGAAGCTCTCGCGTGCAGGCTGCTCTCGGACGAATAGCGACTTCGGCGGCGGCCACCGGCGGACCGCGACACGGAGAATCCGTTCTCACTCCCCTCTCGTGACTACCGCCAGCTTACGCAGTCGCAGCTTTCCTTGGAGCCTCGAAACTGGAGAGGTTTGCCGGTGACACATCACCTTTGGCACGTCCCTAGACACAGGGTCACAGAATGTATAAATTTCGTCAAGGGCGTCCCCTGTTTGCCACGGTAGTGACATCGGGGCTCTCACAGCCGCAACTCCTGTCACGGCACCCACCGTTACGCACCAAGCTCTCAAAAATGCGTTCCTTCTCGCCCACGGACGGGGACAGTGAGCTACCGGGCTAGCTGGCTAGTTGAAGGTTCACATTGTGAAACTAGTTGGGCACAATAGAACCTTTACTCGCGGAAGAAACTTCGCTCCTTATGCCAAGGGGTTCACATCCGATCCACGAGGAATACGTCGCGTTGTAGTGGCTTAAGAGGACGGATAAATATAGAACCAGCCGGGGCGCAGAGCACAGCATTCACAAAGCCCGGTTGTCACGCGAGCCCGGACTGTACAGCCCAGAGGATTGCGGAGGTATGATACGGATACGGCGACGACTACGCGTACGGCAGCCCAGACAAAGCGCGTCGTGGCTGATAACGCGACGAACTCTTTTTAACGGAAGTACCCGGGTTTCGGTTCCCCTCGACAGATTGAATTAGCGCGTTGAATTTCACTTGTTCGGGCCGTTCGGCGAAGAAGGGTACTTTGCCATTTCGCAAACGTCTTTACGCCTCTGCAGTCTGGCTTAACACCAGAGTCAACAACGATCGCTCGTTGGAAAGACAATTTCGGTGGTTTCACTATGACTCAGGCTATTCAGAACGTCGAGGGAGGTCGCAAATTCTTCTCCCGACTCCTTCGTTGTGTAACGTGGAACATGTGGGATCTAGCAATTCGTTGATAGTATAGCCTCTCCTCCACATCAATACCTACAGTCCCCTTGGTGTGCTCAGTCAGATGTGCTGGCATTTGCTGCACCGCGTCCACGGCTACGGGACACGGTCGATCCCGTGATGACCCCCAAGAAGCTTCGGGCCGATGTCCATGTTTCCACGTTTCTGCCACTCCCGACTCCTTATCAGTCGCTCAGTCATGAACCTAAATTAGACGGTCCCATTACGCGATCACCTGCGCGCCCGCGACCGTCGATCTAACGACTAGATGCTGTCAAATGCCAAGATTGCGGGCCTTCCCACCAGCCACACTCGCTGCCCCACGGCCGAGCCCGGCTGTATGGAGCGAACGAAAAGCCGTAGCGGAAGGAGTGGTAATCCTCAATCACTAATCAGGTTTGTGTAAGCGCTAGAATCACCAGTTCGTCACTCTCTACGTCTCAACGCTGGTCGATGCTCCAGAGTTCCGCGTATGAAGCATCACAGCCGGCGCGGAATTGACATCTCGACCCGCTTCACGATGATGACAGAGAGTACCTCCTGGGGGGCTGGAATATACGGGAGCTCACTTGCTTTTTCGACGACGGAACATATAAAGCAGAAACCCCACGAGAGGAACGAGACACCATTTCCCACCTCACACCTCATCATCATCACTCCAGCCATCACAACCTCTTGACTGAAGCACAACTGCAACTCAAACTCAAATCTCTAACTCCTCTTCCCATTCCACCCATTCTGCACCTTCTTAAACCATGAAGTGTTCCCACGTAGTCGCGGCCTTCCTGTCTTCCGCCGCCACTGGCCTTGCCGCACCAACGACGGCCAACTCTTCTCTCATACCCCGCGACTACGGCAACTTTGGCCAGTCCTGCAAGGAGGCCCACTTGTTTGGGCGAATCATCAATGGAGAGACTCTCATCGGACTGTGCGCATCATGCTACGACGACACGTCCGATTCGTGGAAATCCTCCTGGCTCAACCTTGACGGCTGTTTCGGCAACGACAGAGGCCAGCTCGTGAGCCCGGGGTAAGAAAAAGCATTCCTGGCCTTGCAGCCAACTTTGGCTGGCTACTGCGTTCATCCGAACCCAGCATCCGTCCTTGCGTGCTAACTGCTAACGTGCTGCATCGGTGGTGAATAGAGGCCAGTTTCAACAAAGCTGTGACAAGAACAGCATGGTGCTTTACAGCCATTATTGGATTGGGACGAATTGGTTCAAGGCCTCTTGTGCCAGCGCGGCTGGAGAGTATTACGATGCCTATTACCACCTGGGTACGTCCCTGTCGAGAGCCCCATTCGATTCCCTTTTATCTTTTTACGCAACCATTGGGCCTATGCTAACAAGCCGTTCCTTTCAGAAAAGAACGTTGCCAACCGGCTGGGGAGGCTCGTTTGCGATGTGGACTTCCACGCGGAGTGGATCGACACTTGTGTCCAGTAGGATTCATGGTGGAATGGTGGTCGAGGGTGCACTAGGAGAACAGTCTTAGCTGAGTTGAAGTTGCCCAGTGGTTGATGTAGACTTTGTGCTTTTTGGACTTTGCTCCGTCTGCCCGCCTCTTTATGTGGTGTCTTTCTTTCCGTCTGTTGCCTAACCCCCCTCTTTACAAGGAAATGACGTGTTGAAGATACTGGGACGTATCGAAAGCGTCCTCTTTTTTTTTTTTTTTTTTTTTTTTTTTTTT
>PYST01000453.1:8630-27003 GCA_003049485.1 Ophioceras dolichostomum | reverse complement strand
CCCCTCTTTTTTGTCTGCTTGGCTTCTTCATAAAAGACTCCTCCTACCCCTTCTCCCAATTTCATACTCCCCTCACCCAACTCCTCTCTCGCCCCATCAATCCCATCCATCGTCCCTTTCTTCTCCCTTACCAGACAAGTGGGAAAAAAAAAACAGCAAACCCTCCCTCCCAGTTGCGTTTGTCCTCCAATCGATTGATTCCGTCGTAAAAGCTAGCAAGCAAGCAAACATCCAACCAAGAGTCCTCGAAAGAGAGAGCAGAGAGAGACCATCCTCGAGAACGAAGAAACAAGAGAAAAAGGGGCAGGGTGAAACCCTCCCGGTCCACCATATATCACCGCAGGACTAAAGAAATCTGCACATACTGACTGCGCTATATCAACGAGCAAACAAGGGAGAAGAGGAAGTGAAGTGATAAAAAGTGCGGCACAACAGCAGGGAGTGCGAGGCGAGAAAGAAGTAACGACAAAGATGCAGCATGGGCACGGGAATGGACGGGTGGTTGAGAGGAGAGGCTAGAGACATAAAGGCTTAAAGAGGGAAACCATCTGAAGTCGACTGATATTGTTTGGCACTATGTTCTTTATGGGGGATATCGCAAGGACCGAAAAAGATAAAAAAAAAAGACAAAAGAGACAATAGAGAGAGACAAGAAAGACCAGTTGAAGGAGGGAACCCGCAAAAGACCGAGCCGCAGGCGCGCACACACGGGTGAATAGAGATGAGCCGAGTAGTGGTGGCTAGGTAGGTAATCATGACCCGCCTGCTTGCTTGTCTGCCCACCTGCCTGCCTGCCTGCCATTGGATGGAAGCCCAATGCAAGCACGCGCCTTCTCTACTCTTCGCCCCCCTTGCACAAAGTCCGGTACGATTCGCGGCGCCGCCGGTACTGAGTCGTGATGGGCAGCCGCTAGCTCGCTCCGCCATTAGCCGCCGCGGCTGCTGCTGCCGCCGCCGCCTGCTGTTGGGCCTGCGCCTGGTTCTGAGCTAGAACGAGTATCAGGGACTCGGCCTGGTTGACGGCGTGCTGGACGACGCTCTGCTCCTCGGCCGACAAGTGGCTGGCCAGTGAGGTGTAGAACTGTGGCTGGTCTTGTTGCAGTTCTGCAGGACGGAGTTGATGATCCAATGTCAGTACGTGGGCAGACCGTGTGTGTATCGCCTAAATGGACGAGCAATATATATATGAAAAGTAGACAACTTACGCATCAGACAAGCCCTGAAGACTTGGTATGGCTCAACCTTGTCCAAGGGCGTCTCCAAGAGCAGGGAGTGCTCCCCGAGATCGTCGTCAGACTCGTGGCCAGTCAGGTTGCCAAACTTTTGAGACTGTTGGGGGCGTTAGTACCACCGTTCACAACGTCCTTTTTACTTGTGGTTGTCTGGTTGGGCAAAGAACTCACCTCCTCGTGCAAGAACTCCAAGTAGGCATCCTTCACATCCGAAGCCTCATCCTCGGCGGCATTCTCGTCGGCGTTCCAGGCCGCGGACTCATCCTCCTCATCCCACTCGTCCTCCTCCTCGTTGTAGTCCCCTCCATCAAGCGTGAAGTCCTCCTTCATCGCCTCAGCACGGTCTGAGATTGTTGACAGGGTATCAAGCGTTAGCCAAAGCCGTGGTCTTGGGATGAAACTGCGGAAGTGGACCGCGAGGAAAGAAAAGAGAGGGATGATGAGTATTTAGTTGTTGGCTGGGTGCTTACTCTTCTCTGCCGCAGGAAGGGTCCGGAACAGAACCGTGATGCCCTGGAGCAGACGGGGCCAGCCGATGGAGACGCTGGGCGGGATCTGGTCGGGGTTGATACCCAGGAGCGCCACAATGGCGACGATGCACAGCTTCTTGTCGTGGACGCGGGTGAAGAGATCCATGCTGCTGAACCACAGGCTGAAAAACTTATTGGTCCAGCTCTTGGCCTCTAGGATCTGGAGCGTGAGGATCGGGTTGTAGTAGATGGCGTTGATGACCATCTCCATCAGGTGGATCTTCACAGACTTTATCTTAAGATCGCCAGTGGTGATGAAGTTCATGGCCATCGTGACGAAGCCCTCGATGTAGTTGTCAATGTGGCCCCTGAGGCTCAGCATCATGGCCTCGGCCAACTTGCAGGCACAGATCCGATCGACGCCGCCAACCTTCGTGTCCTCGAACATGACCTTGACCATATCGTAGAGTGCGTGCGTGTACTCGGGGTGTTGCACGAGGTGGGGGGCGCCGTACTGAACGAAGTTGTCCAGGGCTGGGAGCATGTCTTCCAGATACAGCTCGGCGCCGGACTTGAAAGTCTTATGGATCAGCTCGAAGGCCTGCCACATGGACTCCGAGATGGACTTGGCGGCAAAAGTGCAGCTGTCAACGATCTCGAAGATCTCGTTGTACAAATCGTAGAGCTTGTTCTCGAGCGTGATCTCGATCACGGGCATCAGGATGTTCTCGATAGCGGCTAGCACCTCAGGGGTACTCTCGAGGGTCAGGATGAGGGTGCCGATCGTCTGCAGCACACCCAGCGCCGTGATACTCTTGTCGTCGAGGAAGTCCGAGAACTCATCGCCGTCTGCAGCCACCTTCTCGAGCAGCTCACGGACAAGTCTAATGTACGTATCTCGCAGCTGTTGGCTAAGGGCGACCGCGAATGGCGTCAACTCCTTCGCGAACACCTCGACAAAATCCTCCATGACGTTCGCGAGCGCATCGATGTCGGCCTCGTTGGCCAGCTTGAGCAGCTGCTGCATGATGGTAGGGATGCTCTGCTGCATGCTGCGCCGGATGATATCGTGGCGGATCAGGGGCTGAAGCGCCAGCGCGGCCGTCACGCGGACGGGCAGCTTCGGGTCGGCCATGCACTCCAGAATGTTGCGATAGACAGTCAGGAGGTTGGCCTGCTCCTGGAAGTCGAGCTGCTCGAACTTCTCGATCGTGTCGCAGGCCCGAGCACGCAGGAAACCCTGCGGGTTCGTGAAGTCTGGGAACACGTAGCGCACCAAGAAGTACTCGACCTGGTCCGCGATCGGGCTCTTCTTGCTCAGGATCACCGGTGCGAGTGTGCCTATCATTCGCAGGGCTCCCTCCTTGGCCACGTGGTTCTTGGCGTCTTCCGCGGCCGTCTCGTACTCGTTGACAACGGCGTTGATGAACTGAAGAACCTCGAACGTCTGTTTCCTCCGCGTCTTCGTGAGGTTGACCAGGAAGTTGGTGGCGGACACGTCCGGCGCCGACACTTCCTCGTAAAAGTTGAGTTTGCGATGCAGGTACTCCTCTGGCTGCTCCTCGAAGTTATCGAGGTCGTCCTCCGAAAGGCACATGACGGGGAAGATGAAGTGCTGCACCAGGTTGTTCAGGTGTGGCTTCAGGTGCGTGAACATCTCCTTGGGCCGGATGCACTCCTCCAGGAACACGATTATGTACGACAGGCAGGGCCGGCTCAACCACGCCGTCTTGGCAACCCACTTCTCGATCTCGGCGAGGTAGTGTTTGAGGATCGCGGGGGCAATGGTCGCCTGGAAGTCCTTCGCGAAGGCTATTTGGTTGGGTGAATCCTTGCCGATCATCTCTTGGTTTCCGTGTCTATTCGCAGGATGGGGAGGTTTGAGTTAGTATCAATGGGTTGAGGGAGTCGGCATAGCTTCGAGGGGCAGCCAAAGACACATGTGATGTCTCGCCGTGGGATTTGTGCATGCGTGGGACGTAGACAAGGGGAGGGAAAATGCCATGCGGTGGTCTTTCCGCAGCAGGAGGTTGGCCCAGGTTGGCCCAGGTTGGCTTGGCTGGATTGCGTCTGCTTACCTTTGGTATAGACGGTTGAGGTTGTAGAACGCCCACTTCTTTGCCTTCCACCAGTGGTTCTTCTCCCGCTCGGCGTCCTCGTCGGCCATGGCGGAGGCTGGCACGGGGCGTGCGACCGTCCGTAGGAAAATATCGCACCAAGCCATATTAACATCCTGCTGCATCAACGGACCAAGGAGGTCGAGCTGGTTGTTCTCGGTGTTAGCCGCAGTCGAGTTTGGTTGTGGCCAGCCTTGGGAGGTGTTGCCTGAGACTGTAGATGATGTGGATAGGGATGGCCAGCATACGAAGGTTGCGTGTTTGTAAGACTTGAGCGCGATGTGAAGCATCTCCCCGGCATCGTCGCTCTCCTGCACGACGAGCTCCCTACAGATCTCGAGCAGCCTGGGGAAGTTGAGCTCGACAATCTTTGCGATCTGGGCCTTGTTCTCAGCATCGTTTGGCTTGAACCTGTAAGCCCGGCAGATGGCGAGTAGGCACTGCAGGCCGGCCAACACCCTGGCCTTGTCGTTGGTCCGAAGCAGTTCGATGGTGTAGTTCATGAAGCTTGGCCACTTCTCCGGAAAGTCCCAGTGCAGGATTCTTTGTAGCGTCGGCACGAGGTTCTGGCGGATGACGCCCTGCGAGCCGGCCAGGAGCGGCAGCAACCGCTCCTTGAACCTCTCCTTCTCATCTTCGGGTATCGAGGTTTCGCCGGTGATGATGTTTTGCTCGGCGGACCAAGCGCGGTGGACGCGGTTCTTGAGGTAGATGACAGCTGCACAGAAGTTGGTTGCGCAAGGCGGTCAAGTCAGCACGTGTCTTTCCCTTTGCCACGCGGGCAAGACTGCAAGATCCGGGGCCAGCTTGAGTAGGCGAGGTTCAGAGGGTGTTCGAGGGCAACCGTACTTCCAAGCCTAACATTCTGGGCCTGTTCCGTTTCCAGAATGTTGACCAAACAGTCGATGAATCCCGGTTGTTGCTCGGCCTAGCATCGGCAGGAGACGATGAAAGCGTTAGCGAGAGGAAGCTCTAAGGAAGCGAAGAAGCAGTTGGGCCTCCTAAGGGCGCGAGATGATGATGATGCTTGCGGAGGCTGGGACGCGTCGCGCGCGAAACAATGGTGTCCATGCCATGGAGGGGTAGTCGGTGAGCCAGGCGGCAGATAAGACGCTGTCTCTGCAGAGGTACGCACCTGCTTCAAGTCCTGCTCGCCGGTCCTCCTGATGTCGGCGTTGGCGTCGAGCGTCGCAAGAATGCAGTTCCGGACAGATGTCGGGTCCATCTTGACCGAATGGCGGGATGCACGAGGCCGTCGTAGCTCGGTCGATCAATCGTTCGTGGACAGGAAGGATGGACAGGACTGAATAAAAAAAATTCCCGATGAAGGATGCAACAAGCGGACCTGCCTTGTCGTAGACGGCCGCGACACCGATTTTGAACACGAGCAGAGCAGGCTGGCTGGGCTGGCGCGAAAAGTAGTAGCTGAGCACAGTGGTCCGCTCGATGCCTGCGTGCGTCTGGTATGTCAGAGTCTTCTTGCTCTGGCGGGATGGCGGTCGGTCGGCCGGTCTGTCGTGGTGGTTGTGGTGGCGGGCGGCAGAATCTCCGGCTCGAAAGGGAGGGGTGCTGGGGCTGGGGGTGTGAGATTTGGCGGGCAAGCAGAAGCAAACAAGCAGCACGTAGTGAGCAAGCAAGCCAGCAAGCAAGGCTCAGCTGCTGTGGTGAACTAAGACTTTGGGGTTGCGGTGCTCGTAGCAGTGAGTCCGGCTTGTGTCATCTAGCAGCAGCACCCAACTTTCAGCCTGGGTTTTACCTAGCTCGGTGCGACGACGGGCGGTGGCCAGCAAATGGCGGGGCATATGCAGTTTCGGATGGTGCGATCGGACAAGAGAAAAATGGGAGAAAAGGAGATGGCGGATTCCTCCACGTGCGCGCGAGCGCGATGATCGATAATCCTGCTTGCTTCGTTCCGGAGAAAAAAAAGGGCCTATTATCTCTGTCAATTTTCTTCTCTTCTTCTTCTTCTTCCTCACACAACCGTAGGATGACGCAGCAGCATACAAAAGAGCTGGCTACCTTACGCAGGTAGGCGTAGACGACGCGAGCGATGAAGTGAAAGTTAAGTTGGTGGGATGCGAACAGACAGAGGGGACGTGCCCCTATGAAAGGTTTTTGGAGGGGTGGTGGCCCTGAACCTGACCCAGAGACCGCAGATGGGGTCAGGTCAACTGTCAATTCTGGTTGGCGGTGGCAGTGACGGTGGATGCAGATGATAGTTTCTGGCCCCTGTCGGATCAGGGTTGTGCTGTGTGGTGGTTCGCACCGATGGGGTGAAGAAAAGGCACTGGCAACCGAAGAAAAACAGCACAAACATCCGTCGGTCGGCCAATTCTTCATCGAAGTGGCTAAAACAACGAAACAAATCAACTAATTTTAAGAGGGAGAATAAACAAAACGAAAAGCAGGGCATTTTAGACGTGCGTCTGCGGATTGCGTTTATTTATTTACATATTTTCCAGTTTGTCGCTCGCCTGGTTATGTCCAGCCGTCTGCACAAAGCGATGGCCGCGACTCTCCTCCAGATCCAACTGTTGGCGGACTGGCGGACTGGCGCACCGCCCACTAGCAGTTATGGACTCGCGGTTGCTCACGGCTGCTCACGGCTGTGCTGGCTGTGCTGGCTGGATCCTCCCTCACCCAGACTCCTCTAAGAAATATCAGAAACATGCTGCTGCTGCTGCATGGGAACGGCGGCGGGCAGTCGTTGAAATTGGAGCTCTGGAGCTCGAAGGAACCTCCCTCGAGAGTTTGATTGGCGGACCATCGCTAGCCAGTCAGGGCGCGGAACTCAGATGAAAGCAGCATGAAGCTCATGAACCGCCCCCTGGAATAGAGTCTCCTCCCCCTGACCATTCAGCATTTCGACTGGCCGGACCGATGCTTGTGGCTGCAGCCCAAGATTTAGAGTTGGGCTCTCCATGCGGCCAGATTCCTAGCATCACAGTACTGTGTTCGTTAGTCCCCAGGAGAACAATGACGACGGTGAGACCCGAGGCCTTCTGCTGCCGACTCGACTCGACATCACTTTGGTACCCTCTCATCGAGTTTCGAAGTTGGTAGATTCGAAGAGGTACTGGTCGGTATAGAACAACGAGTCCACGCGCTACACTAATCCATAACGATCGAGAATCCACTCTGACATCGGACAGGATGGATGATGCCTCGCCGCCACGAACTCACGGCAAGGTAAAGCACCCAAGGAAAACGTGCCGTGGTGCATCCATCTAAGATCATGTTCCTTTTCGTCATCCAATGCTACCCCCAAACGCACACGAGTTCCTGTAGCCACCCGAAAGAAAGCTGCAGCTTCTTTGCAGGGAGGTTCCCACAAACAAAACTGCCACGCCGGGCGCCTGCTTTCGTGGCCTCCTTTCTTTGACATGTGGCCCCCGGATGCCAGTTGGTGCCTGGAAAACTTAACGACCTCAGTACCTTACCCAAATTGAGCAATCGAGGCACAGCACAGCATCATTAATCTATTGAAGGGAGCTTACAGCTTCCTTCGTGTTTTGAGGTTTCATGAATCACCTGCAACCTGAATGCAGCAGCCTGAACTCATAAAACCACTAGCTCAGCTCAACCCCAGGTCCCAAAAAAAGAAAGAGGACAAGACAGGACGATTCATAAAGGAGCAAAAGGAAAAGAGATGCCTACTGCCGAGCGTGCATTCTAGCCCGGTTGTCAGGTCGTGGCTGTACACACGAGATACGAATCATTTTAACCATCATCGTCCCTTCCATGGACCTACAAGATGGGGAAAGGCGGAAGGCGGACAACGATCCTTCCGACCCAACAAAACGCCGTTGGAGGAGATTAGAGATGCAGGGGCCACCAGTAAAAAAAAAAAGAAAAGAGAAAGGGACAACAACATAACAGAGAGGCAAGACAAAAGAAAGGAGGAAAAGAAAGACAGTGGACGAGGCTCCCAATGAGCGCGTGACTTGACTCAAATCGCAATGTCACGTGATATGCGACATCTCGACATCAGCACACAGAAACAACCCTCCCCGTGAAGCCGGTGTCGACAGACCTGGCATGTCACGACATACATGTCTTACTCTAGAGCAAAGAGGCCCTCATGCGAGCAGGTGTACGGTCCGTCTGTCCGTTCTTCAGAGGCGGGTAAACTCATGCCCGAATACTACTTTTCCTTTCCCTTCCTCCCTCCCTCTCCCGCCCATCACCGGGCAGCCAGTTGAACAAAGAAAATTTCATGGAAGGCCTTAGGGCCCAGGCACAGCTCGCCCTTCCAGCAGAAGCCTTTGGGGGAAAAAAAGAGAAGAAAAGAAAAAAAAAAAAAAAAAAAAAAACTTAGACCGAGAAAAGGTAAAATAGCCTTTCCCCCTGCATGCTCTTCCCGACCCACACGCAAAGCAAGTTATCTATCCGTCGATAATACTTTCTTTGCTTTTCTTTTCCTTGCCGTTTCTCACACCCTAGACGAGGCGAGGCGTGGTGAGGCGAGACGAGACGGCCTGCGGCGGTCGTTGATATATCGGCCGGGGGCCCGGCGGGGTAGGCGAAAAGGTAGGATGAAGAAAGAAAGATGGATGGATGGGGTAGCAAGCATCTTTCTACGTTGAGCCGCAATCCCACCTATTACCAGGCGGCCATGGCCATATACCTGCATCTACGAACTACGGATTTTGCGGGGACCGGAGCGAGGCTCGTATGCTCCTCCTCCTCCATCTCTGCTATCTATTTTTTTTTTCTTTTGTTGTACATAACATCATTAAACAGGAACCGGGCGGGTGGCAAGTTTCGTACCTACCTACCTACTTAGTCATCATCACCTTTCGTGGGACACACCAGCACTTTACGGGGGACATCACACGCACCTAACTTAGGTACCGATGCAGGTGCAGGAATCACGTGAACTTGCGCCATCGGATTCGCGCCCTGATAAATGGTAAGCAAAAGTGTTCTAGTTGGTTTCGGAAGCTGGTATGCTAGGCTACCTATGTCCCTAGAGGTACCTAATTACATCCTCGAGTAGAGGTCGTTCATCACTCCATTTTTGACACGCGGAACCCACCCAAGGAGGCATGTGCAGCATAGGTACGTAGCAGAGTGAATGAATGAGACATGCACTGTAGAGCGTGAGGCAGCTTCGAAGGAGAAGCCATCAAGAAGCGATGATGAACTTGCCATTTCCTTGTTCAGGTACCTTGCTCCCAAGATCTGAGATATGAAACCAAGTCCCGATGTCATGTTCCTTATGCTACAAATGCCGAATGATGATGTCCTAACATGAATGGCATGCAGTCGTACAAGACAAAAGCCAAGCTCTATATCCTCCTAATAATGAGTACGAGGGAGATACAAGACAGTCCATGAGAAAACACATAGCCATGAGTCCAATCCAAGCCATATAAACTCTACTACTGCAACCCAAAAGCAAAGATGTTAGGCCGTGTACCCCGTGAGTGGGTATAATAGGATAGGGCAAGGTAGGGCAGGGCAGGGTAGTGGAAGGCAACAAGGATGGAAACAACACTGACAGTTGACGAGTTGACAAAACATCATGCCATCTGCATCGACCTCTTCCTAGCCCGGCCTGGTGGGCTAAGGGGAGAAGGGTCGAGCGAACGGCTTCGTCTTGACGATATGAGGAGCCGTCGGCGGCGCATCACATCAAGCCTTGAAGCTGGGAAAGGCGGGAGTAAGACCAACTGAGGCCGGCATGGAGGGCCTGTGGAAACGATCAGGAGAAGTAGGAGATGTTGACGACGGACACCTATGTGGGTTAAGGGAGATACCGACCCAGGCCTTGGAGAGGGTTGGGGCGTCCTGGTCCTGGGTTGTTTGTGTGGCCTGGAGAAGGAGGGAAGCGAGTCATCACGTGACGTTGTTCCAGTCTGGGTCCAGTACAAGTTGTGGTTGGGCAATGGGGATTGCCTTGGCCCAGAGGTGCTGTGGTCCCGTAGTCCCGTGTTCCCAATAAATCCTGAAGAGCTGGCACGTGATGTGTTGGCATCCTCGTATCCTGGTTGGAGGTTTGGAGCATCCTGGGTCCCTGATGAACAGGGCATGGTCCTCGAGGGCCGAGGGGAGACACGAAGGGGAAGGAAGTAGTGCGAGTCCGGATTTGCCGGTCCTCGGTTGGCAAGTTGCTGCAGAAGGCAAATGTAGCAAGCATGGCTCCTAGGGCGGCCTGGAAGCAGTAAGGAGATCCGTTGATGAAACCACGGTCCAGGTCCTCGATCCGGAGTGTGGAAAATTCTGGCCATGTTGCAAGGCATGACACGCCAGTACTCAAGTGGCTCCGAGAAAGCAAATCGCTCAGCGAGCGATCAGTGACTGTTCATAAGTCGAGGGGGCCAGTGCGACACAGATACTTCATAGAAGTCAAGAGACGGCCAGGAGACTGAAGCGCGAGTGAGAATGAGTCCAGGCGGCGGCCGGCGGTCCTTACCATGAGAGGAGCGAACTGAAAGTAAAATCTCAGAAGAGATCGAGTCCGTAGTTGGTATATCATAAGCCTGGCTGGCTGTCAGTGGAGGCAAGGGCAGTTGCCCGAGCCCATCTGACGGAGCAGGAGCCAAGACCGTCCTGTGATCTGGTGGGTCCTGGGAGGGATCCTTAGCCCTAGGCCGGCCAGTCGGTGTCCTGTTTCTAGTTGTGTTGAAGATCCGGTGGTCCAACATGGCGTTTAGGTGATTGCGGCAGTGTGCAACATGGCATCCTGGAAGAGTCCGGCTGCAAAGAGCAAATGATGACACGGCGATCCTTGGTTGATGATTAGGCAATCCGGTGGTTGTGGCCAGGTTGTTGTGGCTGGGGTCCAGGCGTGTCCATGAATCCGGGATGTGTGTACAAAAAGGTAGACGGCCATTACGGGGAAGGCGAGGATCCTTCAGGTCCGCTGCTTCTTATGAGTTAGTAGACACGGGAGAGTCCATTGACGGCGGTGAGAGCAGTCCCAGGCATTAAATTGAGGCAGCAAGGTGAGCAGGCATGCGCAGAGAGAAAAAGAAGCAAGGTCCTTTGGGAACGAGCGAGCTAGAGGGGTTGGCTGTTATATACAGGTGCGCGGGGAGGGGTTCGGGACTCACCTTGCTGTCCGAATTCCTCGGCCTTACCTCAGGGAGAAGCCCGTGGAGCCAACCAGAGAACGTGAGGGAAGGAAGAAGCCAGAAACCGCACATACCAGATCCTCAAGCTTCCGGGAAAGAAGACAACAAAGCGAAGCCGGCAATCCATGAGAAGCAAAAGGATAAGGATAGGGGGGGACCAACAACAATGGTGTTGTCTTCCGAGGCTTGTTGAGGCCGGGAACCGAACAGCAAGAGTGGCCTAGATGTCTGAAGAATGATGCATATGGGGGGCTTAGTCTGCCGTCGCCCCATCACAGCACCACGATGCTCCTCCTCCCCAGGTTCGACCCGGAGGGTAGAGAGCAAGGAAGGCAGTCTGTAAAGGCACGCGCGAGCGTGGTCCTGTCGTTTGTTTTCCCGAGAAGGAGAGAAGATCCAGCCATGGCCTAGTGGTACGGAAAGGAAACAATGGAAACGCAAGATGCCATGAAACAAGGTGTGCCGAAATCCTGTGCCCATTGGTATCTTAAAAAAAAAAGTGACAACGCAGAAAGCACGAGAGTTGAGAAAACAATAAAGGGCACGCGCAAGCAAGATCATAACATGGTAATAGCGGTAGTAGAACAGTGTAAACAGAGATCGTGGCGAGATGAACATCTGGGAACATCAGGAAGAAAAAAAAAACCGGTCCAATTCCGCGTACGCCGGTGTCCAGAGTTTGCACTCGGAGAAATGCGGTCCTCAGATGCGCTCAAATAGAAGTAGCTTGCCATGGCGGGTTGTAAAAGGTTCCAAGAGAAGAGTGCGCTTGCCACCAGGGCAGGAAGCAAAGCGCAAGGCGGCCAGAATTGTTGTCGATAAAGCTGATGAGTGTATCGTGTAGCAAAATCATCAGTGGAGTCCATGGTTGTGATGGTGAGGAGAATCGGAAATATGTGTGGCCAAAGGGAGATGGGGTCCAGGTGGTTCTGCCCAACGGACAGGGAAGAGCAAAAGATGGCCCTACGAGCAGGCCCAAAAGGTCGGGTGACCGGATTGAGCGAATCCATGGGTCTAGTGGGGTCCGGCAGTCCAAGGTGTGATTCCAGTCCACGGGTTGGGTCCCCGTTGGCGTCCAGGCATATGGTGTTGTTTCTCTCACGAGAGCGTCCAGGAATTGTCGAGGAGATCGGCCAGGTCCAGTCCAAGTGGATGGAGACATGTGGCAAGGCAGGGCAGCCCAGGTGGGAAATGCCATCATCCAGATCTGAGCAGTGCGGTTCTCCGAGCAAGGCGATCCAAAAAGCGGCTTCGCGGAAAAGCAGGCAGGACGACTGGTGTCTGATCACTCACAAGTGCACAAAGGATGAGGCCGAAGCAGTACCTTGGGGTCATTGGTTGTGAATGTCGTGGAGCGCGGAGCTGCGCGGCAGGGCCGAGGTCCGTACCCTCATGGCGGGAGGTAGGGAAGGGGCAGGGAGGAAGCTGGCGCTGAGGCTTTCACAACCTCACCGCCGAGAGGAGTCCGTGTAGTAGTGGCGTCCGGTGTGGTCACGATGTTCCCGTTCCCGGTCCCGATGGTTACGCTCACGGTCACGATCACGCTCTCGGTCGCGATCTCTCTCCCGGTCTCGGTCACGGTCCCGTTCTCGTTCGCGGTCCCGATCGCCACGCGAATCCCGTTCCCGGCGAGAGGTGCCTGGGGTTCCGGCCGTGATTCCACTGCTGGGGATCTGAGCCTGTGCGCTGGTGGTGGTTGAAGAGGAAATGGCTGGGGGGTTTGTCGCAGTGCGAGAGGGATCATCATACTGTGTCGATGGGTCAATGCCCGAGGCGCCATATCCGGCGGTGGTGCCATAGGGAGCGACTGTTGGAGCGCTGGCCTGCTGGGGGGATGTGAAATCCTGTGTCATAGGCGAGGCCGTGCTAGCATAGGGAGCAGCGGAAGTCGCAGGGTACGAGGCTGTGGTGGCCGCGGAATACGGAGCAGCAGAAGCTGCGGGGTACGAAGCAGTAGTGGTCGTGGAATACGGAGCAGCCGAGGCCGTAGGGTAGGAAGCAGTGGTGGCCGTGGAATACGGAGCAGCTGAGGCCGTGGGGTAAGAAGCAGTTGAGGCCGTGGAGTAAGGAGCAGCTGTGGCCGCGGGATAGGTACTACCGGCGGTTGCGGGGTATCCACTTCGGCCATGGAAGACGTCGCGGGACTGTGCCTGGGGTTCGTAAGGCATCGACGCCTGCTGGGCCGTCTGGGCCGGGTGCTGTGAGTAGTAGGGCGACTGGGCCGGATAAGGGGACTGCGACGTCGCCGGGTAGCCAGGGTCCATGCCACCCATTGACGTGTCAGCGCCACCGTAAGCCTGCTGTACAGGCGGCCTGGTGTTATAAGGTGCCGTCGGACCGATCCAATGCTGCTGGGGATTTGGGTTGGGATAGTTGTCGCCTTGGTATTGTTGGCCGTAGGGTCCAGCGCCGCTGGGGTGACCGTAGTGGGTTTGCTGGGGGTATCCGGATCCTGGATATACAGCTCCCTGGTCCTGTTGGTAGTATCCTTGGCCGGGATTGGGGGTACCGAGGGGCTGTTGTTCACGGTAATCATGGCCGCCGGGGGAGTACATGGACTGGGGGTTGTTGCGGTTGTAGTAGTCCGTCAAGTATCTCATCTGTGAACCTGTGGGAGAGTTAGATCTTCTCACCGTCGCCGAGCGTGGGCTCACGCTTCCGCCACAAGAGTCTCTGTAGGAGCTTATACCTCCTTGGCCCGGCTGGGAAGCCATTGTTCTCCGCTTCTGCTCCCCCCATTTGCGAGAGTCATCTTTGAGGTCATCGATCATCGCCTGCCACGACGACACGTCAGTATCGCAGCGCGAGGTGTAATGCAGGGGGACTTTGGACGGCTCCTCTCAATCCATCTAACAGTCGGGCGATACGCACAGTCGTAAGGTTCCTGTAGGCCGTGATCGTGTAGCCCTCGATCATCCGTCCGTTCTCGCCCTATTTGGAGGTTGATGCAGAGTGTCAGCGCAGGTGGTCGGGCAATTGGAAAAGTGCAAATGGGCCAGGCAAGAGGGGTTGGCGCTTTGAGGACAAACAAGGCCGCAGAGACTCAGGATCAATCTGGACCGGGCCCTAGCCGCCAACAATGCCAGTCGCGGTGCCAGTTTAGCCACCTCTCAGGTCTTCCCAAATGTTGCTCGAGTCGAGCCTCACCATTATCTGGTCCGGTCGCACGAGGGCATCGTTGCCCAAGTATCGACAAATGTCGGCTTGAATCACCTCACGGTCGATGCCGTCGCGAGGAACGAAGTAAGTGTTGTTGCGGGGAGGTCCCATTCCGCCGCCCGGCACGCCCATATCGGGCCTGGTGTTCCTGCCCGCCATGGGAAACGGCTTGAGAATGGCTCCGGACTGAGGTTCCTGTTTAACGCGGACAGATTGGGTGAGGCCAAAAAGGCACAGGCTCGATCAACACAAAAATGGGCAATTCCTTCCGTCGTCGGTCACAAGGGGGGCGACAACAAAGGTAATTTTGTTGCAGGGTTCTAACAACGCTTCTTTCCCTTCTCGATCTTATGCTTCGAAGAAAACGGGGGATGAAGAAGGGCGAGGCTGGGCGCGAGCAGTCAGTTGACGGGCGAAAATGGAAAAATCGAGGGGAAAGAGAAAGAGAAAGAAAGTGGAGGGGGGACACCAGGTGGGAGAGGGCAGCCCAGGTAGAAAAGAATGACAGGAAGCGGAAGAGGCGACCAGCGCTTGGGGTGGGCTGCCAGTCTCGGCTGGACATTGTGGGTCCGCCAAGGATGGCCCCCCGCCATCCAGGAAAAATAAAAGAAATACAAAGTCCCCTTGCCTGCCTTAGGGTGGGTTCCCTGGAATCTTACTGGACGATGAAGGGAAGAAATGGCGGCACACACCGTTGGAACCCTCCCTCTGTGCGGCTTGCTGGCGACTGGCGGAGCGCTGTGCAGTGCAGCCTGACGAAACCCTGTCATGAGAAACAGGGGAGAAACAGTTGAGGGGGTGGCAAGTTGATTGGCGCTTTCCGCGTGTGCGCAGATGCGCAATCGCAGGTCGTTGTGACCTTCAGGCTCTCTCTTCGATTGATGGATATGAGGGTGATGGATCGCGTCGCGATTGATCTTTTTTTTTTGTTATTTCTTTCCCTAACCGCTTTTCATTTCTTTCTCTCTTATCTCACGAAAGCAAGGCGGAGCGACGAGTCGAGGGCAGAGCACTGGAGCATCGAAAGAAACCGGCTGGTTCAACCCCAAACCGTTTGCCGTTGCAGCGAACGCGAGACTTTTAGGCTTCTTGCAGCAGCCAGCGCCGGCGTCGCTGATCAGCACGGGAAGGATTGCGTGTACGGAGATGGTTGGTCGAGTCACTCATTTGCTTGCAGCCCAACGAAGCTGACCCTCTGGTCATCAGGTACATGTATCTACCAGTATCTCCCTCCAACACCTACCACTCATGTCCTGCAGGATGGAGAATGGCTGATGCAAGTGACTCCGCCAATACACCCTCGCGACTGCACAATAATCATCCCCTGGTACTTATGTTTGAGATTGTACTTTCTATCCCGCGAGTGCGAGGCAATTAGATTCAGTCGAGGGATCTGGACCCGTTGCTATACCGAAGGGGCCTCAGGCTGAGTCCTCTTGCTTAATTCGTCGGTGTCCCGATCGGGTAGTCTCTTGGACTAGGCAGAGGCGGGCGAGAAAGCCTCGTCGGCAGCACCACCAGTCTCGAAACGGCCGGTATTGAATTGAAAAATCATCATCATATTTCTTCTTCTTCGTCTTTCCTAGCATAATGGTTCATTGGGAAGAAAATGGTACCGAATGAGTCCCTCGCGAGTTACGAGATGGGCAGACATCCAGACACACAGCAGGCAGGCTGCACTCCAGTCATAGCACCAAGCCCGGCCAGGGATGCGTCTTGTCCCTCCATGTTCCCTGCATGGGTGATGCTGCCTGGTGCCAATCACAATCTGCGCGACCGTCGCACTGCTGTGTTGGGAGGTGCGGCGTCTTGTGCTTCTCGGACCAAAGAGGGGCTGCGACGTGGCTGCTGCTCACTTGCTTCTCAGAACAGGTGGCCAAAAGGAAACGTCTCCTGCATCTCGCTGGCGAAGGAGAGGCGAGCAGGTGCAGACACCACAGCAGCAAGTATTTGCTCTGCAAGCCCACACTGCTGCATCGAGCTAGCGACGATGCACCTTCGCCGGCTCCGGTTGGCTGGGCTGTCCCACGGCAGAAAAATCAGCCCCTCACCACCACCAGCTGACCCCCCTGTCTGCCCACTCACGATTGAGAGAAGAGAGTTGGGCATCAACGCAGCCCAACACAGGGAATAAAAAAATTACTGACAGCAATCCGCGGCAGGCTATCAGGCACCTAATTGGTACGTGCTACGTAAGCAAAGCACCTCAGGCAGAAAATAACGTCGCATCAACGATATATCTACTGCCTAAGCAAGCGCAGAGCAGTGAGGCTTGAAGTACATATGGTCGTAGTATCCGAGCGAGTGCAGTCTGGGTCAACCATTGGTAGGACAGTCGGCATTCAGGGGCTCCATCAGTTGGTCCTCCGATACCAGCTAATTACTGTGTTCACTTTCATGCCGTTTCGTCGGGCGCCTACATGAGAACCGTCACAGACAGCTACACGGTACGACCTGTCATGCCTGTACTGTACGTCCTTCCTCGACCCTCTCATACCTGCCAACAGTCCATATCTGCACGTCTACCTCTCTGGAGGCAGGCTGTGGTGGCCTCCTAGTGCATACATGACACTTCGTAGCCCTCGTCGGAGAAGGACGAAACCAGACCAGACAAGACTGGACCAAAGCAGCCCGATATGGAACCCGAGACCTCGGCGCCTTTGAGCCGCCGCCAGCGGAGCAGCACGCATCAGGTCAGGCTAACGAAGACTGCTGCAATGCCCTTGTCGAACTAGGTAGCTACGCGGCCGGGACGCCAGGCCGAGAGGGATTAGTTCCAGTAACAACGTCTTTTTTAGACCGTGCTGCCGCGGGCCATCCCGAAGCCTGTTGAGACTCCACCCATCAGACGGCCAAGGATGGTGAGCAGGGGGCAGGGGAGAAAGAGAAGAGATATAGGGTAGAGAGAGAGTTAAAGCAAGCAAGACAAAGACGGACGGCAAGTCGCCAAACCCCTGACGACTAGCCATGCACGAGAGCGGGCCAAAGACACCTCGCTCCGAAAAACCTCTCGCTCGTCATCCACCAGAACGCCGATATATCAACACGCATGAACCTCGCTCCTTCCTATAGGCAGGCTGGCAGACGAGCAGGTAGATCGGGTCTCCCTCGAGCCCCAAGCACAATCCACTCCCTCTCTGGCGTGCGCACTGCAGACAGCTCGATGGGGAAAGGAGGACCGGGTGTTTTCCTCTTCCAATATATGCGGCAACTAAAAGGAACCAGTGAAGCAGGTCGGCGGTGTGGTTGCAGGTAGTATCCTATCCTATCCTATCCTATCCTATCCTATCCTTTCAACCCCCAAGCGGGCTAATCCGGTTCCGTGCTCTTGGACGAGTGAGAGGCAAGAAATGGCGTGGAATGACATGGCCCCCTTTGATAGCGACGGACGAACATAAACAACAGGCCAATGGACGGGGATAGATGAAACAGAACGAATGCAACCAAGCCGAATCAAGTTTCTGTCTTTTTTTTCCTGTTGCTTCGCCCTTGCAGCAACGTGCCTGCACCTCCACCACCAGCAGCACCACCAGCGCCGCCGATTTTCTTGTTTGGGTTTGGGAGAAGCGAGCGAGAAAGAACGATGCCCGACGATGACAACGGAGAAGAAGCGAGAACAGCCCAGGCGGAATCCCGTCATCATCATCACCACCAACGACTGAATGCCACGCTGCCACGCTGCCACGCTGCCCACGGGTTTCCGTTTTCGTCGTACATGATGCCGCCGCCCCTCATCCTCTCGACGCCCGGGAGATATGTGGTTGATGATTAGGAGCTTTCATCGTTCGTTCGTCCTCGTCTTCGGTTAGGTGGGTGTTCGCGAGTCCCGTCCTCCTTCTCTTATCATCAAGCCCACCGGAAGAGAAAGGGGGAAGGGAGGAAATAGGGGGGCCACAGGGATGGAGAGGCACCACGGCTCGCTTATGCATGCCGCCGTCGTTGTCGTCTTCGTTCCTTTCTCGTCCTATCTTTCCGAGCAAACCTAAGGTACCTAATCTGCCTGTCATCAGGCGGACTCTGTACGACAAGGGGAAAAAAGGGACACCAGAAGAGGATACGACATCTCATGCTGCGTAAAGGTAGGTAGGTTGCCATCTCTCCTTGCCGTGAGAAGCAGGCACATTTCTTGTCTCGGAAATGTGCCTGTCTGCCTCGGAAAGCATGCCTGCTTGCCATCACTCACTCTTCCCTCCCTCGCCTCGCTCCCATCCCATCCCAGAGCGCCGGTCGGTTTCTCTGTAACTTCCCTTTCCCCTTTCCCTTTTCCCTTTTCCCCTTCCGGCCCCCTCTCTTTCTAGCTTCTGTCCAACGGAGGG
>PYST01000452.1:0-27139 GCA_003049485.1 Ophioceras dolichostomum | reverse complement strand
GCGCATATGTGTCTAGCACAGGCCCGATTCGGTCAACAGCTTGCAGGTTGCAGCAGCGCGCCCAAGCCGCACATAATCCTCATTTCTCACCCCTTACATCAGACGTTCGAACCCGCAGACCGCTCTCTGCCAATGAAGCATGGCTCCCACTGTGGCTGCGGCGCGCGCCTACGAGCGCACTGCAGCAGCCAGCATGCCGCCAGCATGCAGATTCAGGTTTCGATGCGCAATTGAAGAAGGTGATATCTTATGATCTGCCGAGTCCTTTTTTGATCATTCAACTGCCTACTAAATGGTGATAGGCCCGAGTGCGGCCCGGTTGGTCTGTCGGTCTGTTGGGCGCTCACTCGCACCAGCCATTCATTCGCTCCATCGTCGAGGCACTGCAGCAGTGAAAAGGCGCCGTCATTGTCAATGTCGTTGTCCCGGGGCCATTGAATCTCGCCGGTTGCTGCAAAAACCCGGGAAAGCAACATGTAAAAACCCCACCCGCGAAACGTTTCACAGCGATTCTTCACTGCAAACCCGTTTTCTTTTTCCTTTGCCGCCTCTTGTTGGCCCGTTTTCTTGTCTCTTTTTCTGTTTCGTTCTCAGCTGTTGGCTGGTGAGCGGGAGCCAACCAAATTGCGTCACGTCACGGCGGCCCCCTATTTCTCATAGGTGACGCAAGTTGCACAGAACCCGACAAAAAAAAAATAGGTCGCTACGTCATGCACCCTCGGCCCCGCCCGATCCCATCCATCCATCCCACCTATTCAAAGCCTTCCAAACCAGCCTCATCCAGCTGGTCAGCATACATAGGTGGCCACGCAAATCATCTGGATTCCAGCAGATCCAGCCCTGCTACAAGTATGCGAGCCGAGCGGTAGCGGGAGCGGTTCATCCGGAAACGGTCCAAAAGGTGGCGTTCCGTCCTGTTTTGCCCATCATCAGCGCTATGGATACCTGGTATGTACCTAGGTAGGTCAGGTAGGTACCTAGTTCAGCTGAAGCTTTGCTACTGTTGGTGGTGCATACCGTAACTATTCCCAACTGCCATCATCCGGCCCGCTGGTGCCATCTTAAGATCCACCTGTTGTAAGGTTCACCGCTTTGGCATGCCAGGGAAGCTAGACTAGACCAACTGTAACGGCCCCTTACTGCAACTTCCACGTACGTTGTACGCCTCTTCTACGGAAGATTCCATTGTGTGGAAACCAGGGATACCTGGGATGCCTAGATGCCCGGTTACCTCACCTGGCCGACCCAAGCCGAAAATAGAAAATTTCCGGAGCAAGACGGGGACATGGTGGAACCTGGGGTGTTGCGTTTCTAGCCCGCTGTTGCGCTGTGTGGTTATTCCTCTCTCTTCCGTGTGTTACCCCTTCTTTCCCTTGTAGGGCCACGGTGGACCACCCGATTCCTCCCACCCACGACCCGCACTGCCACGTCCTTTTGTGCTCGCCCACTACCTAGCAGTCCTCACTTGGTGGCTGACTGGTGACGAATGGAATCTGGATGATATTCTCTCTAGGGATAGAGGTGAGAGACCGAGAACGAGAGACGGCCTAGGTGGAGGGGGTTGAGTTGATGTTAGCGCTTCTGCACAGCCTAACCCAGCCAAATGCTGACTGGTCCCCTAACGGAGGAGCCGTTGAAACTATCCAAATGTGATGCTTGATCGGACTTCTTCGCGGACGGAGCGAGCCAACAAGTCCGAACACGCAGTGGCTCCCTAGTAAATTGCTAGTTAGTGGCTAGGTACCTATTCAGGACCCGTCGACCTGGACCCGAACACAGACAGTAGTAGTCGAGTGCTGATCCGCCCGGTCTCTCGGGGGGAATTGAGGCTTCGGATCGCTTTCCCGGCGTGCTTTCCTGGCGGCCGGGCGCGTTAGTCTGTGCTAGCTGGTTTCTCTCCGCCGCCGACTCATGTCTGAAAGCCGAGCCCCCTTATCTGACGTCTCCCCTAGTCCCAGTCAGTCCCTGCATGCGTTGCGGTGGCTTCCGGCCAGCCGATCGTCCGTCAGCCGATCGTCGGTTCATCCCACCAGATGTGACAGCTGCATACCTCCCTCCAGTCCATCCAGCTCCTAGGCCCTCCTTTCTGCTACTGCCGTCCTATACCCATCACCCATCCACCTAGTATGAGTGACGAGTCCAACGAATCGAGCAAGAGCATCGAAAGGGAGGCAAGAGGAAGGGAAGAGAGAAGCCTCCTGAGAAATACGCGTGAGCATAACCGCGCCCTTCCGCCGCGTCATCGTGTGGATAACCCAGGACCTGGCGTGGGAGACCGGAACTCGGCCTTGCCAGGCTGGATCGAGCCCAGAGCCAGAACACTTCCCAAATAACCCACATGCATATAAGAATCTTAAGACCACGTTCACCCAGTACGCCGGTTCGGTTGCGAAGTGGGAATAGTCAAGCCGACTGGGGCAAAGAGACGGGAACTGGGATGTAGTAGCAGGCAGGGAGAGGCTGGCAGAAGAGGGCAGTTAGGTTGCAGCATTGCTCAACGCCTCTACCACACCAACCCGTCCACGTCGAAATCGTGCAAACACGAGGCTAACTCTGATCTTAACCACTAGCCCGAACCCTAACCTCTAACCAAACGCTGCGATCGCAATGTTGAGCCCTGTTTCTGGGGTTTTAAAATCGCCAAGGTGACTTGAAAAAGTTGTGGGCAAAATGTCAGGGACAGGTGCAGGGCTGTTCGGAAACATGTGAGAAAGTGCTTGAAATGGGTGGTTAGCGTGAAGCAATCCAAGCGACAGGGAGGAAGGACGGGGTGCAACCTGACTGCCCTCCTAGCAGGAAGCGTAAGAACTAAGGAGTAGTCGGAAAATATATTTCGACGGAAGCGAAGGCCTTGTGTTATTAGATGGTGGTAAGGTGCCTAGGTAGTCCTAGTGTGCACTTGTAACAAGGCCGTCTGGCTATCTTTATTTGAACGTCTTTTCTCAGTTTCGAAACATTTGTCTTCATTAGATGGTAAACCTGGCGATGAACTGAACTTCGAAATCGACACGGGAGAGATCGTTTCGCCTCTTTGGAAAGATCACCAAACCATGGGCCAGCCCCAGCCCGAGGAGCACTTCACCCTTTCCCAACTCTTTCCTAGATGGACGCCTATTTTTATAATGAAATAAGCACACAAACGAGATGCTCAAAGAAAACAAGGGGGCCGCCTTCCATTGCAACGACGACGGTGAGGAATGCTTGGCATTATGATGATGATGATGGCAAAGGCAGAGAGGGAAAGGCTTCTCCGAGGTGTTCGCCTCATTTATTTTGGCCGGTCGAAGGGGAAAACAATGCGGCAACGCGTGGTCCTGTTCTGCCTCCGTTTTGTTTTTCTCTGTTTGTCACGCGTCTATGGGGTGCCGAAGATCATGCTGTGCTTGTCATGCACATTGATCAGGGTGTACTCGGCGAAGTTCGGGTCCTTGTTGCCGCCGACGCCCAGGGTGACGGCCAGCAGGTTGGGCTCGGTCCAGGTCGGGCGCATGCCACGGTTCTCCATGCGCTCCCACCTAAAGGTTGTTGTTAAACTCTGTCGTTAGTACTGCGGACTAGACAGAAGGGGAGAGGGTGTAGACTTGAGAGGGGAGGGGGGTATTGACTAACCAGTCGAGGTAGCGGTCGGCCTTGATGTCGTTGAGCAGATGGATCTCGACCATGAACTGGCCAATGGGGTACTGGAAACCGTCCTTGAAGGGGAAGTCCCGGTCAAGCCCATCCATAGCATCGAACTCGGCGAACTCGATGTCCATCTTCAGGATGTCACTGTGGTTTGGAAGAGATGTCGACTGTCAGCGGGGGAAACAGATCAGGCGAATTGTTGCCCTATCCGGGCCAGCCAGGCCGCTTGGGGCCGAGTTTGGGCTCGTGGACTTACACGTAGTCGTGGCCGTTCTCCTTCATCAAGTCGGCGATGCTGTAGAACGGCGGGTTCTTGGCGGTGTCGGTCTTGCCGGCGATTCCGACCTGCTTGAAGTGGGCGCGGGCACGGTTCTTGTCCTCGAGTTGGTCACCGAAGTCAACGACGGAGAAGTCGTAGGCCCAGACGGTGCAGTTGGTGCGGCTAAGCATCTCCTCCTCTGCGATGAAATCAGGCGAATTAGTTCAACGGATCGCTCGGGTAGTGGACATCATGGTGAGAAAGCGGCGAGACACTATTAGGATTGTCACGTCACATACCGAAGCTGGACTCGTCGCGCACACCGAACGAGTAGATGCGGCACTCGCGGGTCTTGGACAGCTCCTCGTACTGCGACATGCCGCACACCCACTTGCCACCGTCGCCCATGCGGCCGACGCGCTCAATCTCGTGGGGGCAGCCGTAAGAGGCCGGCGTCAGGTCCCAGATGGTGTAGGGCGTGCGGCCGTACGAGTGGACGTCGACGGCGGCGTACAGCGGCAGCTTGTCGACCGTGACCCAGTCCTTCGTGATCAGCTCGTGGCGCTCCTTGACCGTCTTGGCCCAGGAGGCCTCCGCGCGCGCCATGAATTCCTTCATGCCGACACGACCGACGCCGCCGATGCTGCCGCCGTGGCTGCCCACGAGGTTGCTGACGTGGTTGTTAACCCACTCGGTTCCGTGGCTACCGCCCAGAGACCTGACAACCGCCATGGTGAACATAATGCCGGCCGCAAGCCAGAGGACTTGCATCACCCGCCGAGGGTTACCGCAAATGCCCGACGAACTCATGATGATGGCGATGATGGATGGTTGTTGCTTCTTCGCGTCCTTGTGTTTCCGATAATAGTTGTTGGGTGGGTACATGCGAATGCACTCGGCAGCCAAGGCAAGGAAGAATGATGACGACGATGGATGGCGACAATGAGGATGATAAAGAAGGCGAGCAAAAAAAAATTACAAGTGTCCTATTCAGCTAATGATCATCAAAAAAGAGGTTGAAAGAGCGACTGAATGAAGTTGGGAGAGAAAAAGACGAAAGACCGAGATGCACACGAGCACTCAGTTGATGACGGCTAGTTGTGCGGGTTGAGCGGGTAGTGAAGGAGAAGGAGGAGGGAGGGAGAGAGGGACGGGGAAAATATTTCGAGAAAGGGAGGGAAATGAATCTGATTTATTCCAGTCAATGGCTGGCGGCACAGGAGCAACGGCCAGCCAAGCCCACACCCACACCCTGTTGCAGTTACTGCCCAGGCAAACGGCAGAAGAGACACACCAAGACAAGGTCTCATCGGCCGCCTATCGTGGTCACTGCTCGCTCACTCTCAATAACTGGAGGTGGGAAGGGGGGAAAGGTTGGGACGAGAAAGGGGGCGCAGGACAGCCGGCCAATCATGCCCACGACCAACCCATCAAACTTCCCCCATCTCCATCCCCCTTGGACAAGGGAACCTCTCAGCTTTGCAGAAAGCCATGCCTGTCTTGGGGCTTTGGGGCTGCAGCGTCAGACCATCTATACCGGATTTGGCACTGCAAGCCATCCCATTAATGTTCCCCTTTTTTTTTCTGCGGCTCGTATCTACTAATGTCCCGGACATAAGTTATGGCCAGCCAGGCTGATGAAATCTGCGGGAGAAAGGGAGAAGTGACAAACAAGATGAACATGAAAAAAGGGGGACGCACAAGGACCCCTGGTTCTTGTCTCTCTGTTTGGCCAATGGAAGGGACACTACGGAATGCTCTTGCAACCAAGAAGCCATATGGCTGAAATGCGTCAGCCTGTTTGTGTTTGTGGTCTTGTGGCACATCGCCTCGCGAAACCAAGGAATACACGGGGAAGCACAAGGGATGGACGGGAAGACGGACAACGGAGAGGATAGAGGATAGGTGAATAGGATAGGTAGGTAGCTGGGCGATGCTTGGGTGGGTGGGATGGAGGGATAGTGGGTGAATGCTGTGCCAGGACTAGGGAAAGACAGGGAGGATGATCGAGAGGGAAGCGGATGGATGTCCAACAGCGAGCGTCCAACAGCGTCCATGTGGAGCTACACGGTATGAAAATGTCACGTGTTTACAGTGCGAGCCCTCCTCATGAAACTGTATACGCCGCTGAGCAATCCTGCATTCAGGCGCGCTGTGATCGCTACAACCGAAGTGAGATTGGCAGCGAAGCATCCTTGACAAGCCTAAAACATCACAGTGACGTCTACAGTGTTTCTTTCCGCAAAAAATCGCGACGCCACAATTGGAACACCACCAGCTCACGTCGGGCTCGTCCGCTTCGTTCAGCCGTCCGACGGAACGTGGAGCCAACACGAGCTGGCATGCGATCCATCTAACAAGCGAGTAGAAAAGGGGGATAGACTTTTACCAAGACGCGAATTTTGGCGTTGCTTTTGCGGCGCGTTCTCCACCTACCTTCCTCCCTTATACGATGGCTACCTGCAGTTCTTATGCATGAGGCCGAAATTTGGGCACTGCCTGGCCACTGATCCCTTTCCTTCCCTCCATTCTTTCACTCCGATTATTCCGTGGTTTCCCATTATCGTTATCGATTCCCATTTTCTCTTGATTCCAAGGTGTTCCGAAATGTTGTGGACGAATGAGCGCGATTGAGGCGATTGAGGAGCGTGCCCAGACCTTTCCAAGCAGCCAAGCTCCCCTAACGAGGCCCCAATCACCTAGTCCTCCAGCCTTACTTGGCAGCCATGGTGATGGTACAGTTAAGCTTGACAAAATTGAGCGCCTCCACTCGAAGCCACAAGTTAAGCCTTGCTACCGATGTATGACTGGCCCCGTCGTGGACACTAACAGGACCGGCGCGTTCTCAGGTGATAGCTTGTTACGGGACTCCAGCCGAGGGACAAAGCCTCCAACTGGTGATCGGCCTGGGGGCCCTTTGCAGCATTCAGTGAGCATCCCTTCGGCGCCCCCAGTTGATCCACATTCGCAAATGGGCCTTCGAATAATCCTTCCAGCTCTGTGTAGCAAATGCCATCTTTGGTGCCTGAATCTGAGCGGATGACTGCCAAGGGTAGCAGGTATGGAGTAGTAGGCATGTTACAGAAGAAAAGAGACCAAGAAAGAAAGAGGAAGGCTTGAAAGGTTAGCTTTCGTTCAATATATGAATACCTACTCGACCCCATGGACGACAAATAAGATAAATTCTTAAATCCGCCACCAGCAGGGCGAATGCGTTGCTGGAGGAAAGAACCTATCTCGTCCAACAGCTGAGCTAAATTTCCTTCCTTCCGCCATGTCCAGTGCACACGCGCAGCTGATGAGACACCGGATTCTTGTGGAAGAGATGGTTCTCACTTCTCATCGACCATGAGACCTCCGGACGTTCTCATTCTCCATATCGGCATGATCAATGTTCTCAGCATCAAACGAGGTGCCCGCCGAGTGCTGTTGCATCAACTAATCTCCAAGATCCACCAACCCCAGATTCTCCAAAACGCCTAGTGGCATTGTTTTGAGCAGATACCTGTTCAAGACTCGCCTTCTTCCAATGAACACGCCCGAGAAGCAAAATGGAGGAGACAACATAAAAAAAGAGGATCAAGCTTGAATTAAATGGTATCTGCTACTACAAAATGCTGCACTTCGAAGGCAGTCCGCAGGGCCCGCCGTCTTCATCTTTCGACCCGCCGGTCTTCTTCCCACCACCACCGTTCTCCTCACCCGCCCCCGCCGCCGTCTTCGTCGCCTTCTCCTGCTTGGGAGCGGCGGTCGCTGCTGTCGTGGGTGTTGTGATCGTCGTCTTCTTCCCTTTACCACTACCACTACCATGCAGTCAACCGACGTGCTTGGCCACGACCGAGTAGAAGTACTCGCCCTGGATGCTCGCCAGCTCCTTCTCCTTGTCGCTCGGCTGGCGGGACCCGTCGGTGGCGGCGAACGTGCCCGCGCCCCAGGGGCTGCCGCCGCGGACCTCGGAGACGTCGGTCTGCAGGGCGAAAGCCTTGGCGTAGCCCAGCGGCACGTAGATGATGCCGTGGTGCGCCAGCGTCGACATGGCCGCGATCGCCGTCGACTCCTGCCCGCCGCCCAGGCCGGCCGACGAGACGAAGAGGCCCGCCAGCTTGCCGTGGAACCCGCCCGATTGCCACTGCTTGCCCGACTTGTCCCAGAAGGCCTTCCACTGGCCGGGGAAGTTGCCGTAGCGCGTCGGGATGCCAAGCAGGAAGCCGTCGTACGCCTCCAGCACGCTGGGGTCGCTCAGGACCGGAATGTCCTTGGGCTTCTCGGGGGCCCACATCTTCTGGAGGACCTCGGCGGGGAGGGTCTCCTCGATCCTATGGTTGAGTCGCAACACATCGGTGGGTTAGCGATTCTGCGGTGTGAATCTTCTCTCCTTTTCTTGCTATCTTCGTCTGCTCTGTCTGGCCTTGCCTACTGCCCAGGTAGGCAAATCCTGGGCAGCGAGGTATTATCCAGGGCCTACCCACCCATCCGCCTGCCTAGGCAAGCATGGGCTGCTGTGGTAGGTCGATGGATAGGTCCAGGACGTCGTTAGGTGTAGAGGCATAGAGCTTATGGTTGGTACTCACTGGTAAAGATCGGCCGTGCCACCAGCCTTCTCAATACCGGCCTTCTCAGCCTCGGCCAGCTGGCGGATGTGGCCATACATGGAGTACTACAAGTGTCGCACTCTTGTGTTAGTTAGGCCGGCCCTCATTCTACTTCTGCCCGCCCCTGGCCCCAACGCCAGGCCAGTGTGACACCGCGATCAATGGAGGTGGGGTGGACGGCAGCACTCACGTATACAATCGCGATCTTGGGAGCCATTGTGACTGGTGGTGGTACTCTGTGCGCGTTGGATGAGGTCTGGAGATGGTGGATGGACAGGCGGAGAGAGTAAGGCGAGAGAGCCTGGATGCTGGAGACTGGAGGCTGGAGGCTGGAGGCTGGAGACAGGAGGAATAAGGAATGATTGAGAATGAGAAGTGAATGGAGGACGACACTGCCAGAGTCGGGCCGGGAAGGGGAGGTATTTATCGTTTGATGGACGGAGGGAAGGCAACAGCTCGCCTTCACCCCACCTCCCCCTCTTGCACCTTTGATGGGGGGGGGAGCTAATACAGCGGATGCAGAAAGAAGAGGTGCAGCAGGGAGGGGCCTAGACAGAAAAGGCGTCAAAGTGCAAGTGCCTGATGTAATGGCACTGCAGCTACACAAGCTTCACCATGCAGGAGTGCTGTGGGATTGGGATCGGCCTGTGGACAGGACGGGGTTGGAATGTGTGTGAGAGTTGTGAGAGAGGGGACCTCTGATCCAGCGTGGTGGTGTTACACCTCGACCTATGGGGGTCCAACCTGGAAGCTGAGTGGCGGGGCAGACTGGGCGGCTCGCCGACCCGGCGAGCATTCGTCATGATGGTATAATCACCACAAATTATTAATTGGAGTTTTCGATATGGAGTTTCGCAGCACGGCAACGCTAGCCAAACGCTAGCCCAGCAGCACCAGAGGAAGCAGCCCAGAGTGCCATTGGGCTCTGAAACAATGCGACATCTCCTTTCGAGGTTGCTCTTGAGCTTCCTCCCTGAGCTGCTTCGAGAGTTGTTTGCTCGACACCGCAGATCCAGAGCAGCTCTCCTGCCGTGGGTCTCATCAGATGCCTCCTGCGGGGTGGATTCGCGGGAGTCAATGTCTCGACATGTATTAGCTACAGGTAGGTATAGGTAGGAACTCTGACGGCGATCTACTCTAGCCGAAGCATACCTGTTTGTACATAGATCGATAGTACAGTGACCAAGTGGTTACAGGCGTAGTGGTGGTCTCCAAACCCATAGTGCGTACAGTTTTCCCCGCGAGCAGCCCACCACAGTCACCACCAAAATACGCGGTTCCTCCTATGGGTTGCTGAATAAGGGATGACAATTCCCTAGTCTGCCAACGCCGTCGTGCAACCTCCCTCATTCCCAATCTTTGCCCTCCATGCCCGTGCCGCCACTTGCTGGCATTCCCGAACCCGGGGAGGCATTAGTGAAGGTCCGCGGTCGCACAAGGCCAAAAAAGGGAGGGCACAGCCAACGTACCTGTACCGAACAGCTGAGCTGGCACGTAAATCGGACCCAATTTGTCAGGGACGACAAATCCGTTGATCTCCAGCAGCAAGTACCTATGCTACCGCTATGTGGGGGTTCCCCGAGGCTGCTTTTTCCTTGCCGCTGCCTGTAGCTGAAAACAAAAATTGGTTGCTTTGAAACGTGAGACAAAAAGCACGTACTGCAGAAGGCATGCCATTTGTCGTCACTTACAAATCTGAATTGCTTGATCGATGAAATGAATCAACCTGCGCCACATTCTCTGCCGACCTCCCGACTGGAACGAATGAACGGGAGGGACATTGATCTTGAATGTATCAGCGACTCAAACGAATTACGATGAGATATGAATGAGATCGTGAGGCTCAACGGCATGTCGTCGGTTGCTCACCCCAACTCCGAGCAAGCAAGCATCCAGTCCGAGCCGGACGCTACAGTCTCTGCATCGCATCCCAGTCCTTCCGCTAGTAGCCCGCACCGACCGAGCTAACGCCTGTTGATAAGCGGCAGGCTGCAGACCGGCTTCAACTCATGATTTTTTCCCCTCACTTTTGATATCTTCTAGACGAAATACCAGACCAATTTGGGTGGTCAAAGAGCGTAGGCAGGCGGCCGAAAGATGCAAATATGTTTCATTCAGCCCTGTGAATCTACTTCGTTTCCTTGATTGCCCGATTGATGCTCATTGTAGAAACAATGCAGGGTCTACCCCTGAAAGACCCTCTCGCCTCTAAACCGGCAGACGGCATCTTGATCGTCAAAGATGTTTCGCAAAAGAGAAGAAGCACGGATTCATAATATCTGACACCGATGTATAGGTAGCTCG
This sequence comes from Ophioceras dolichostomum, assembly GCA_003049485.1. NCBI lineage: Eukaryota > Fungi > Ascomycota > Sordariomycetes > Magnaporthales > Ophioceraceae > Ophioceras > Ophioceras dolichostomum. The sequence continues at coordinate 16,360 of PYST01000452.1, read as the reverse complement.
GTACGTAAGTAAAGGTAGGTACCGTATCTATCTCTTTCTTCCATGATGAGTGCTGTGAAACGCCGAGCAGTATGCAACAAAACGATCCCCGCCGCTCGAAACCGAACACAGAAGAGGAACAAGGTCGGCAGACGAGTAATCAAGACAGCAAAAAGAACTTTATGCACATCATCATCATCGTCATCGTCATCGTCGCCGTCGCCGTCGTCCTCGTTCGTGATCAAGCCCTCCAAAGTCTACTCCCCCGGAAAAGCAGTCCCCTCGAAAGCGAATACAGCAGCGTCGCCACAACCAGCCCCGCCGCGGCGTACGCCCTCGCGGCTTTCCACCTCGCCTCCCCATACCCCGCCAGAATCGCGCCCGCGACCGGCGTCCCGACCAGGATCGCCACGCCCGTCAGCGAGAACGTCATGCCCATCCTCGCGCCGACCCTCGCCGGGTCCGGCGCGAGCGATATCAGCACGCTGGGCGTGACGCTCACGATCCCGCCCGAGAACCCCCCGTACAGCAGCGCGAATGCCACGAGCCCCGCCAGGTCGCGCACGCCCAGCCACGCCACGGCCAGGACGGCCGAGGTCACGCCGCAGGCCAGCAGCATGTTGAGCGAGCCCGCCGAGTCGGCCAGGTAGTTGGGCAGGACCCGCCCGAGGATGCTGCCGGCGTTCAGCATCGTCACGACGTACGGGCTGACGTCCGGGCCGGCTATGTCGTGCGTCTCGGCGAAGAGCTGCGCGTAGAAGAAGGGGACGTAGAGGACGAGGAAGGCGAAGAACGAACCGAGGGCGAAGGCGACGAAAGGGATGTCGCGCAGGGCGGTGGCGTCGAATAGCCGAGCTTTGTTTTTTCTCTTGCCGACGTCGTTCGTCTTCCTCTCCTCCTTCTTGCCGATGTCCTTCCCTTCCCTTTTGCTGGCCCCCTCCCCCGCACTTGCACTTGCACCCCCAACAACGCCTTCACTATCACCAGTGTTCTTCCGCACCCGCCGCGTGTGCATACACGCCACAGGCACGACCGAAATAGCCAACAAGACGAACGCAATCACGCGAGTGGCCCACCCAAATCCCACGCTGGGCACCAGCCTCGAGAAGATGACGGGTATCACGATCCCCGCGATGGGCGAGCCCGTCGACGAGATGCCCAGCACCAGCGCCCTCCGTCTGCGGAAGTACTGCGCCAGGATCGCCGCGGACGGCAGGAAGCTCAGCCCCATCCCGATCCCGATCGCGAAACCCTGGGCCAGGAGGAGCTGCCAGTACTGGGTGCACAGCGACGTCAGGAACATGCCCAGCACGATGAGCGACAGGCCCGTCGCGACCAGGGCGCGGAAGTAGCCCGCGTCGTACAGGGGGCCCGACACCACCCCGACGAGCATCATCAGGGCCCCCTGCAGGGAGCCGATCCACGATATGGCCGAGGGGGATGCCGACGGGAGGAGGACGGTCTCGTAGTAGGTCTGGAACACGCCCCAGCTGTTAACCAGGCCCCACGTGTCCACCAGGATCACCCAGGAGCCTAGGACCTGGAGCCAGGCCTCTAGGCCGCCATCTGGGATCGGGTCGAGATCCTCTTGCTGCTGCTGCTGCTGCTGTCGAACCTCTACGTCTGCGGCTTCGAACTTTCTCTCCCCCTCCCCCTCGAGCTCCCCCTCGAGCCTGGCAGGTGGTGAGGTGGGCAACAGATCTTGAGCCGTCGTCCTCCCAAGCACCTCTATCGTGGCCTCGTCGGTCGAGCTGGAGCTCGAGCTAGGCCGGCGGGATGAGAACCGATCCTTCATGTCTTCCGTCATGGTCCCCACGGCCGCTTCGTAGTTTTGCACCTCCTTCTCGCGGCCGAGGCCGATCTCCTCGGGGGCATTACCCATGTTGATTTCGTTTCGTAGCTCCCTAGGCGCCCAGGTAAGCAGAGAGGTAGCTGCCGGGGTCGCTGTGGGATGCCTAGAGGAGGTGCGTGAGGCCCACCCCTTGTCCACTCTCAACTCTACTCGCACACCTGCAAGCAGGGAGGGCCCTTGCAGCTTGGATACAGATCAGGCGCGACTCGCTGTGTCTGACAGAGGTACGTTAATGCAACGGCGTCTCGGGGGAGGGTCTTGTGGGAGGCCGACTTAAATAAACCCAGCCCAAAAATGGCGTAAGTGGGCAAGTGGGATACCAAACGCCGATGCGATTTATAATGTTCGGTACATGGATGGCATCAAGCATTTGTGCGGGGATGAGAACCGAAGATGCGGCGGCGGTCTGCAAAGGACTCGCCTTCCCCCCCGCATGCACTCAAGGTGGTGGCGATGATCTCCAGGCATTGGTGGGAGATACATGGTGGGGAATCCATTTTCGATCGATGAAAATAGATGTGAGTTGCACCGGCCTCCTTGCACCGGCCTCCTTGCACCGGCCTCCTCTCTCCCCTCTGTGCAGTTTGATGCCTCGGTTGTGATGGGGTGGTGGTGGTTGGTAGTGCGAAGTGGTGTCCCGATGCGGGAGCCGACTACTATCGGCCATAAACCGGAGACGAGGCGGAAGCTCGATGACGCCTTGCATCGGCATCAAGCCATGACTAACTCCTAGGATCCCGTGATCCAACCCGGGAGAAAAGTATCGCCGCTAGAACCTCTTCGACCCCGAGTGTTCACTAATCCGTCGCACGAGAGGTGAGAATATGTGCAAGTCGGGGATGATTTTGTTTGAACGAAGCGTCGAGGTGGTAAGCCCGAGGCGCCTCGTGATGGTTGAATATAGAGGTGATCGACGTGGTCCAGTCGCCGCTTTGACCCCGGAGTCCTCCTTGCTCATGTGGTTGGCGAGGAGAAATCAGAGAAGTCAAGCCCGAGGTGTCGGACTAAGGAACGTATTGGCGTCGAAGCGGCTGGCCGACAGGACTGGCTGGCTGGCTCCTGACCAGGAAGGCCGCAACGGTCACCACTGTAAAGCCTCCCTAGCCTTAGACCGAGGAGATACTGTAGCCGCAGGTTGCGTTGTTGCTTTGACAGTCGTCGTCGTCGTTGTCGTTGTAGTATCCGTTGCCATGGCTACCTCTTCCTTGCCGACGGGGCTGGCAAACACGTCCCTCCCGACGCCCCAAACCTCCATCTCCGCCTCCACGACAGCCCTCCACTTGTCGATTATCGGGTGCGCCTCCACGACATCCTTGAAGATCACCGCCGAGCCACCCGAGCCATCTGAGTCGCCCGGGACCGGATAGGTCCACGTCCCGTCCGGCGCCCAGAACTCGCGCCCGAACACGGACCGCGTCGACAGCTCCTGCCTCGCCTTGGACAGTAGCGCACTTATCCTTGCGTTGTCGTTGTCGCTGGTGCTGGTGCTAGTGCTAGTGCCAGTGCTTTGTGGGCCGCCACTGACGCCTTGGTCACGGCTCCCGTTCCCGTCACCGTCCCCGCCGGTGCTTCTCGTAGAAGTAGCAGGATCAGGCTGACGAGAACTAGAAGCTGCAGGAGCAGGAGCAGGAGCAGCAGCAGCAGCAGCAGCAGCAGCAGCAGCGATGACCAGCCCTTCGAGCACACCAAGCAGTTCCCCTGCTCGTACGCCCAGCGCGGCGCCGAGGCTGAATCCCTCGTCGAACCCGGCCTGCACGCTGCCCGCCTTGGCGGCCGTGACGCCGTCGCGGTAGCCGGCCGTGACGTGCTCGGTCCGTAGCCGATGCATGTCGGAAGGGTGGTTTTCCGCTTCCCCCGGCGAGACTGCTAGAACCGCCGCCGCCGCCGCCGTTTGTGATGTCGGCGACAGATGGGAGGCAGCGGCTTGTATTTCGCTGCCGGGATCGTCATCTGCAGCGCCAAACACGTCGTCCAGAGGATCTGCCCTGGGAGCGTCCGTAGTGTGGCCGTGGCCGTGGCCATGGCCATGGCCGGTCGCTGAGATATACATCTCGTCTTCGGTGTCGTCCGTGAGAGACGTTGGACGTAGCCGCATCCTGGATTTATTCTGGCCCCCTTTGCTGACTTGAATCTCGGGTAAATACCGAGAAGAGTAAGAAATGTGATGGCCGATTGATAAGAAAATAGGGATTGAATATGAAGTGCGAGAGTCTGAGCCTGAGCGGTGTTAATGTTTGAGTGAACGGATGAGATTTGATTTTAGGTGTGTCATAGCTGGGGGTAGGTGGAAAATTGACGCTGTGGGCCTGGAGCCGGCCGGCTCACCTCGGAAATTTCAACAGCTGGAGCGTCTCGGCCTCGTTCAAGTATACGGGCAATCGCCGCCCTCGTCCGCGTCACCGCTTCCTTGATCTCACATGCAAAAAGGGGCCGCAAAGGCTAAGAGCTTGCTGCTTCCATATTATGTCTAGGCTGCCCGTTGGGCACCGGCTGCATCATGTGTTGCGTCTGGCACTCATAGCATCGTCTGTCTTCCTTTCCAGCACTCTACCTGATCCCTGCCTGGCGACAAAGCCTCAGGAAATATTGGGATTTTCACATACCCTCACTTCCAGGTGCGGATATTGAGTGAACACTGAAATAATGGATGATCACTGGTGATATCGTGCCGACAAGTGAGGTCAGACAACGTGAAGGGGGGAATGATGATGTTATAAATTTCTTGACTATCGAAAGGCTCCTCCCGTCGTCAGGTGGGTGAGAGGAATCGCGACATAGAAGTATCACTCACGCATTCGCGCGCACGACTTAGAAGGTAAGTTCCTCCTCACCCACAGGCTCCTCGGTCTTCTTCTCCTTTTCCTCTTCGACAGCATCAGGGACAGACTTAACAGCATCAGGGGTATCATGTTTAATGGGCTCCGTCTCCGACACGCCCGCGCCCTCTCTGTCTTCGTGGGCGCCGTTGACGGCTGCAACCTCCTCTTCAGGCTTGTCGACGGGCTCGACGGCCACGGCTTCCTCGACAACTGACTCGGCATCCTCCTTCACGGCCTCTGGGGCTTCTTCCGATGGCTTGACAGCCTCTGCAGCGGGCTCAGCGGGGTCCGGTGCAGTCTCGCTGGCCTCAGCCTCAGGCTCTGCGACTGCGACAGGCTGGACAATGTTGCTGTCCTCCTTCACTTCTGTTGGCGTAACGATCTCGGGCCCCGATTTCGTGACGGGCGTCGGCTCAGTAGCCGTGGACTCCTTGTCCGCCACGGGTGATGCAGCCTCCTTCGCAGGTGCCTTCTCCCCACCCTTGCCGGCCGCGAGGGCGTCCAATGTTGCCTTGGGGACAACCTTCTTCACAACGGCCTCCGGCTTGTGCACCGGCTTCTTGGCGAGGCTGGCTCCGTCCCTGGTGACCGGTCGCTTCGCAGCAGCACCAGCAGCCGCCACAGGGACCTTGCGCGGTGGTGTCAACGCCTTCTCGTGTGTCTTGGAGCTGGATGCCTGCGTGGGCCGCATCATGCGAGCGAGGAAGTCGTCGTTGACCAGGCTCTCCCTGCGCGTGGGAGGGTGATCCTTTGCTGCCTGCTTGGGGGGCGGGCCGAGACTTGGCCTCGGCCGGTTGATCGTGGAGCTCTGCCGCTTCAGTGTACCGCCGACCTTAGCCCCGGCCGTGGCCGTGGCTACACTGGCCCGGCTCGGGGACCGTCCCACGCCATGTGTCGCCTGATAGCTTCCGGACTGGCGGGATGCGTTCAGTCTCGTCGCGGAGGCAGCTGTGTGCGTCGTGAGACCTGCGGGCAACGTGACGGGCCTCGTGGGAGATTTAGGCTTGGGTTTGACGAAGCCGACACCACGATCGAGGCTGTTGGAGGGCGAAATTTGGACGGGGGCTGGCTTGGCCGAAGCCTTGGCCAGGGATGGGGTGGCCGCCTTCGGCGTAGCCGTGGTTGCTTTCGGAGTGGCCGTGGTTGCTTTTGGAGTGACCGGCTTTGGAGTGGCAGACTTCTCCGGATGCAGCGCTTTCGTTTCCGGCGTCTTGCTAGGGAGCTTCGGGACCTTCGTAGGGCTCGTTGGGGTCTTGGCTACCGTGGGCGATTTTCCGGGAGGCTTGACGGTACCGGTCTTGGACGTGGAGATGGTCGATAGCTTCGTGGAAGGCTTTGTAGCGCCCGCAGCTGCCCCAGCCTTCGGGGGCTCCTTGCCCGAAGACTTCGCCTTGTCCTTATCCCGCTCAACAGCGGCCGCAGTCGCGTTCCCATTGCCGTTCACACCAGCACCTCGAGCCGGCTTCGGAGTTTTGTTGGCAGCCGGGACTTGAGCTTTAAGCGCCTCGCCCGCATTCTTATCTTCATTAACTGCCACTTTGCCCGGAGACGGTCCCGCCGCCTGACCCGCACCTCCACCGTTGGGCGCACTCGGAGTGTCATGGAGCGGGGACTGCGGGATGGTCTCCATCTGGAGACCCGAATCTTTGGCTTTCTGGATCCTATCGGTGAAGCTGGGGGTTTTTTCCTGAGAGGTAGGAGCCTGTGCCGCTTCTCCCTCCTTCTCGCCGCTGGCTTTTCTAGTTGTGGATGTTGAAAGGATCGAGTCTGAACTAGGATCTCTTTGCAGACCTATCCTGCCGTCCTTCTCGATGGCTACGAAATTTGTTCGGATCTTGGAGAGAGGTCGGGGGGAATCCGATGCGCCTGATGATGATGGACAGTGATAGGATACGTCAGCTCTCTGGTCAACGCGAAGCAAGCCGAGGTACTTCGCTGTGGGACTCGGACTTGGAATGTGTGATACAGGATGTGAAGAATTTGTGATTTAATGAGTTGGTCGAGGTATGTTGGTTTGCCGGGTGGCCGCGAAAATAGGTCGGATAGATTTGTGTTGTTGCGTTGGTGTCGGCGAGCGTTCACGAGCGACAACAGCAACGGCTTCAGGGGTAAAGATATTGTGTGACGGGGTCGGCTGGCAGAGGGCAGAGATTGAAGAATAAAGGGCTGCCAGATCTCGAGAAGGCAAGAGCGTGATGAAAGTTCCGTCGAGCACGATTGCACGTACCTGTCGACAAACCTCCAGGTGACCTTCCTCGCTCTGGCGGGCTCGTCTCCCCTTTATTCTCGAACATCGCCCGCAGATTCCCGACTTTGCTCATGGCTGCGACTGCCGACGGGCTGAGATGCAAGGGAACTGCAGTTTCGATCGAGGCGGTCCTTGCCTGCTAACCCAAAGGCCGTAGCCAGGCGGGCTTGAGTCGAAAATGCACAGGTTATCGTGCGAATTTCGAATCTCGACGATGGAAAGGGTCGTACGTTCAGCACCGGTCGCGCAAATTGTAGAACAACGGGCCGCAGGTAAAGATGGAAAGATCCACAAACGAGAATGCTGCCGATGATGGTTCGTGTGTGCCTCGCGATCACAGGTCAGATTTGAAACTATGCGCGACTGCACATGCAGTTCGGCCTCTACCCCTTTCACGATTGGAGCTTGCTCGGAGCTTCTTCGATCCACGGCGCGCGATGGCTTGCTGGGAACTGGGGCGTGCGAAGGCGCGACGGAGTAGAAATATACTGTTGCAACACAGCCAGGTGAACAGGCGGCAAACAGGGAAAATGCGAACTGGGTCCCTTCTTTTTTTCTTCGCGCTGGAATTGTTATCTTCTGCCTGATGTCCGATGCAGAAGCGTGCAGCTGCTGGTGGTTCAGGTGGTTCAGGAGAGAAAGTCAAGTGTGGTTGGACGAGGCGGCAGAAGCGGCGGGCAGGGTCTCTGGAGGTCGATGGTTGGCCGCGCGACTCAATTCAGGGAGGGTTCCGGCGGTGTGTCCTTTTTATGCCACTGAAATTACAGCTGCATATCCGAAGCTTGTGGATTCAGGGGCAACATCAGCTTCAGGTTAGCACGTCGGATCTCCTCAGAGCTGCGTCCGTGGCAACCGCAAATGAGGCCAATAGCAAAATATGAAAACAACTGGCGAGAAGGTCGCACGAGTCTAGTCGGTCCCGCCAGCCCGATTTGCTAGCAGGAACAACATTCTTCTCATGAATGGCAGCAAAAGACTCTCTAAGAGGTCTGCACGGAATAGGAGGCAGTTTAGTTACCTACCACCACCCAGGTAGGTACCTAGTCACTGGCTTCATGCCATCCTGCCGCACTGATGACACCTGCCAGCGAGAGGTTGCAGGGGTCAATGCAATTGTCTCGAATTCAGTTCAGCTTCAGCATGCCCCTCGGTCGTCTTCACAGCTGTCAACGACGCTTGGAGGCTACTAGTTGAATGTCTGCTCAACGTTATAAAAAATATTAAAAAAATGTTCAGCGGCCACCGGTAAGAGCCGAGATGCGGACGCACCCACAGAACCCCTAGAGAGAAGTGAATAATAAATAGATCAGACGAATGCATCTAGAATTTTTTTCTGCGGGTTAGAGGATTTCAACCATGTTCTGGGAGTCACTGGCCAGAAAAGAGCCGAGATGGAGGAAACAAATCCATTCCATGAATCCAGAAGCCGTTTCCTTCGCCAGTCTTAGTGGATCATGCGCGCCTTGTTTCGAATTTCTGGGTTCATGCGCTCGCAACCCCTGACTGGAGCGATTGGCCAGGAAGTCAAGCAGGGGAAGCACAATTTCCGTGAATAGTCTATTTATCGAGATGCAAACATTCAACCAATCGTATATTTCTTGAAGTACTAGCTCCTTCTTACGGATGCACAAACAATGGACGGCATCCATTGTCTATGAATCACAGGGAGACAGAGCTAGAGCTTTTGGAAAGGGAGAAATCCGTCAAGTATGTAGACCCTGCCTGATGCACTGTTCCGTAATAGGAAACGAGCTCTCCCGGCCGTCGGCTCCTTTTGACGTGCGCTAGAGCGAATCGGGCGAATTTGGTGAGTGAAGCTTGGAGCTCCGATTGCCGGAGCCCCTCTATCAGAAAATAGAAAATAAAAAAATCGCCTCAGAATAGCGTCCAGTTGGACCTCACATATAACTGGCCCCCTCCCCTTTCCAACCAATTCCCTCTCAATGGCAGCTCGCACCCTCAGAATCGGCAAGTAGACTCTCCATCAGATAATTCTCTTCCCAACACCCCCCCAAAAACCAAACCTGCTTGTTATAGCTTCTAACAATTGTGATCACTCCACGAGCAACAGGCCTGATCGCCGGCGATGGCATCGGAAAGGAGGTGATCCCAGCGGGCCGTCGCGTCCTCGAGGCGCTCCCGGCCTCGCTGGGCCTCAAGTTCTCCTTCGTCGACCTGCAGGCGGGCTTCCAGACGTTCGAGGAGACCGGCGCCGCGCTGCCGGACCGCACGGTCGCGACGCTCAAGGCCGAGTGTGACGGCGCGCTCTTCGGCGCCGTCAGCTCGCCCACCAGGGCCGTCAAGGGCTACAGCTCGCCCATTGTGGCCCTGCGCAAGCGGCTCGACCTGTACGCCAACGTGCGCCCCGTCAAGACGGTCGCGTCTGCCGCGCGGCCCATCGACATGGTCATCGTCCGCGAGAACACCGAGGACCTGTACGTGAAGGAGGAGCGCACTTTCGAGGCCGCCGACGGCTCCGGCCCCGTCGCCGAGGCGATCAAGCGGATCTCCTACCGCGCCAGCCACCGCATCGCCACCATGGCCGGCGAGATCGCCCTGCGCCGCCAGAAGATCCGCGCGAACCCCGACAGCCCGCCCAGCGTCCACTCGTCCCCGCTCGTCACCATCACGCACAAGTCCAACGTCCTCTCCCAGACCGACGGCCTCTTCCGCGCCACCGCCAAGGAGGCCCTCTCCGCTGCGCCCTTCGCCGACGGCGGCATTCAGGTGGAGGAGCAGATCGTCGACAGCATGGTGTACAAGCTGTTCCGGCAGCCCGAGGCGTACGACGTGATCGTCGCGCCGAACCTGTACGGCGACATCCTGTCCGACGGCGCCGCCGCGCTGGTCGGCTCGCTGGGCCTCGTGCCCAGCGCCAACGTCGGCGAGGGCTTCGCCATCGGCGAGCCGTGCCACGGCTCCGCGCCCGACATCATGGGCAAGGGCGTCGCGAACCCGATCGCCACCATCCGCAGCGCGGCGCTGATGCTCGAGTTCCTGAACGAGGAGGCCGCCGCGGCCAGGATCTACGCGGCCGTCGACGCCAACCTGGAGGAGGGTAAGCTGTTGAGCCCTGACCTGGGCGGGAAGGCGACCACCGAGGAGGTCGTGGAGGACGTCCTCAGGAGGTTGTAGATTGGGTAGATAGGGCTCGAACAAGGCGGTGTATCGGTCTTGCCGCCACCGGAGACCTGAACGCCACAACTGGAGGTTTTCTACGCCTGTTTGTATATAGATGCTAAGATTTGCTCCCGAACGTGTGACTGGGTTTTTCACTGGTGTAGCCTATGATAAACAAAAGCGGTCGTTTCTCACAAGCACCAAGCTAAGAGAGAGGAGGATGTATTTTTATTCTATGGCGGCATCTAACCTTTTCAACATTGATTTTCTGTCAACATTCGTTCGCTTTCTTTCTCCGTATATCCCGCATGGTACTCCTAGAGCCTTTTTGAATATCGCCCCTTCAAGGAGCCGAAGACCAAGGCCCTTTCCCGATCCTAGGCTGTCCCACTGCAAGACGGTCTAAATGCATGCCAGAGCAAACAAACCAAACATATCTTTTATACATACATTCGTCTCGTACAATGGATCCAAAAAGCAGCAAAAAGAAGGCGTATGCACTATGCGGCCTTATGATGCATATATGCACAAAGGTATTACAAAGAAGATTGTAGTTAGGTCCCTATTAGGTCCCTAGCATTCTGACACACTATTTCCTCTTATCCTCAAGCTCCTTCTGGTACTTGGCAATAAGATCCTTCCTATACGTAGGGTAGAGAAAGGTGAGTTGTCAGTTGGACATTCCGGTTTTGAACCACACTGGATCTGAACGGGGCAGTAGACAGGTTAGGTAGTCAGCGTGGAGTGAGTAAACTTACTGAAGTTGTGGTGGCGCCGCGGCGTAGTGGCTGAACTCCATGCTGAACTCGCCCTTGCCCTGGGTGGCGGCGCGCAGGTGCGAGCTGAAGCCGAACATGGCGTTGAGGGAGCAGTCGGCGACGAGGGTGAAGTCGTCGGCGCCGATTTCGGTGTCGACCACCGTGCCGCGCTTGTTCATCAGCATCAGCACGCCTCCCTGGAACTCGTTGGGCGCCGTGATGGTGGTCTTCATCAGGGGCTCCAGCACCTGCCCGCCCGCGTCCGGGAACGCCTTGCGGAAGGCGAACTGCGTGGCCAGGCTGAAGGCGTGGTCGGACGAGTCCGTCACGTGCGTGGCACCGTCCGTGATCACGAGGCTGGCGCCGATGACCTTGTGGCCGATCAGGGGGCCCTTGGTGCAGATTTGCTCGAAGCCCTTGGCGCAGGCCGACAGGAACTTGTCGGGGATGTTGCCGCCCACGACGCGCGTCTCGAAGTGGTTCTTCTCCGGGTTCTCGGCGTTGGGCTCGATCCAGCCCACGACGCGGGCGTAGTCGCCGGGCCCGCCGGTCTGACGCTTGAACAGGTAGTCGAAATCGGCGTGGCGGGAGATGGTCTCGCGGTAGGCGACGCGGGGCTGGCCCGTCTCGCACTCGACGCGGTACTCGCGACGCAGCCTCTCGACGTAAACTTCAAGGTGCAGCTCGCCCATGCCCGAGATGATGGTCTCCTCGGACTCCTCGTCGATGTGCAGGCGGAAAGTGGGGTCCTCGCGTTGGAAGCGGTTCATGGCCTTGGAGAAGTTGTCGGCATCCCTGCTGTGCTTGGGCTTGATCGACAGGGACATGACGGCATCGGGAACGAACATGGACGACATTGAGTACGGCAGGCCGCCATCGGTGAAGGTGTCACCCGAGGCGCAGTCGACACCGAACACGGCGCAGATCTCGCCGGCGCTCACTTCGGACACGTCCTCCATCTCGTTCGAGTGCATGCGGACGATGCGCGGGATGCGCACCTTCTTGTTGTTCCGCGAGTTGAAAAGGTAAGTGCCCTTGCGAAGCGTGCCTTGGTACACGCGCATGTACGTCAGCTGCCCATATGGATTCTCTTCCAGCTTGAACGCGAGTCCTACGAACGGCAGCGAGTTGTATGGGATCAGCTGCGTCTTCGCCTCGTCCTTAGACCGGTCTAGAGCGGTGTTTTCCACCTGGGCCGGGTTGGGGAGGTAGTCGCACACAGCGTCGAGCATCGGCTGGACGACCTTGTCCGCCAGCGCCGAGCCCATCAGCACGGGCGTGAACTTGAGCGCGATGGTGGCTCGGCGGATCGCGGCGATGATCTGCTCAGGGGTGGGCGTCTGCTCCTCCAGGAACATCTCGGCCATCTCGTCGTCGACATCTGCCAGCTTCTCGATGAGCACCTGACGCTTCTCCTCGGCGAGCTCTCGGAGGTCTTCGGGGATCTCATTCGAGACCTTCACTACAGTTCCCCGCGCGCCATCGGTGCGGATCGACCGCATGTGGATAAGGTCAACGACTCCCTCAAATTCCTTCTCCCTGCCGATGGGAATTTGCACCGCGGCAGCGGGGATCTTCAGCTTGGTGTTGATCTGCTCGACCGCCTTGAACGGGTTGGCGCCCATGCGATCCATCTTGTTGACGAAGCTGATGCGCGGCACATTGTAGCGCTTCATCTGCCGGTCGACCGTCATAGTCTGACTCTGCACGCCGCTGACAGCGCAGAGGATCATCACCGCGCCGTCGAGCACTCGCAGCGCCCGCTCTACCTCGATGGTGAAGTCGATGTGGCCGGGGGTATCGATCAGGTTGATGTGGTAGGTCTCGTCCTTGCCGTTCTCCTTCTTCTGCCAGTCACAGAAGGTCGCCGCAGACTGGATGGTGATTCCTCGCTCCCTTTCCAGCTCCATGGAGTCCATCTTAGCGCCGACCTGGTCACGACCCCTGACCTCGTGAATCGACTTGATTCGACCAGTGTAGAAAAGAACGCGCTCCGTAACTGTGGTTTTGCCGCTGTCGATGTGTGCCTGTTGAGTCGGAGGGGTCAGAACCACAGAACAAGGTAGAGGCTCCGAGTCTCAACGTATCCATACAGGAGCGATTTCGTGGGTAGCAACAAGCTTCAGGGGCGTATAGGACAGAAACCAACCGCAATGCCAATATTCCGCACTCTGGACAGCCTATGCGCCTCCTCAGGAGTCATCTTCTCCCCAATGGCTTCGGCTGAAAGGTAGTCTGGCGGTTCCGCTCTGCGATCGGTGGAAGAAGTACCGTCAGCTATTGTAGCCCTGTAGTGCGCAGAGGAGAAATCCGGAGGGCATAGGAGAGGCTGGGAGACTTACACAGCTTCAGCTGCCGCTGCTGAACGGAGCCGGGCGCTCTCGCTGAACCATCGTCCGGTCTGGCAGCGCGAAACGACGCTCCTGCTGCATGGTGGGCGAGCCGGTAACCTGCAAGCTAAGCTGTAAAATCTGCTTGAGGACGCGATCCGGGGCCCCAGCTGCCGGGCTTCGGCCACGACTCTTACTGCCCTATGCGCCCTCATCTTCAAAGAGCGAAGGGAAGAAGACGGGGCGTTAAATACCGAAGGAAATACTAGAAAAGAACGCGACCAAGGATCAGAACAGTGGTGATCTGGAATTGTTCAATAATTTTTTGGACCCCTGTTAACGAGCTCCGTCCAATCCCGAGCTCCGGCGCGACGCCCCACTCCCAATGCAAATCCACAAGCCGTGATTTGTGCGCAACACCGGAACCTTTCACCAACCCCTATTTTCACTTAGCTTACCTACCTAGGTATCCAGGGAGGACCACCAGCTCACAGCTCGTTCCAGATTCGCTTGGTAGTGGACATCAAGGGTATCAAATGCGTGTTCATGACATCTTCATTGATCATCACTTAACCCTAGTTGTACGTTCTTTGGGTCCCGAGTGAGTGCTCTAGGTACCTAGGTAATAATGAAAAAGAAGGACTCCATCTATTCGTCTGTCGTCTGAAAGGTATCCAAGACCAAGTGAATCCTGTTCTCAAAATATGATATGCCCAATAGGCCCTCTGTAAGTCTCTAGCCAGTCCAACAATGATGCGCCAATAATGGGTATCTCCGCAAATGCATGTCTATAGATACAGCAATAATACAACACAAAGAATAAAAGAGAAGACCGCCGTCCGGGGCGGGACATGCGCTACCTGAACAGTGGGACAACGACGGCCCCGGCAACCGCCACAGCCTGCCACCAACCGAGGGCGAGCGACGGCGAGGCGGCAGAGGTCTTTATACCCTCAGAAAAGCCAGCCTGGGCCACGAACGCTGGCGCCGTCACGGTCGGCTTCACCGAGGCTTGGTCCTGGTTCGGGGCCACAGTAGCCGACGGGATCGGGGCGCCGAGGCTCGGGAAGGCAATGATGTTAGACGTGGTGGCGTTGAAATCCGTCGGCGCGATGCCAACCTCGTTGTTGACCAAGTCGTAGACGACATAAGCGGATCTCAGGAACGTGTCGCCGAGGAGGAACGGGTCGCTCGAGAAGTTCTGGATCCCGAATTCGCAGGCCGCCTGGCCCTTGTGCGGCCCCGAAAGGAACGTCACCGGGGGGCCACTTATGGCCAGGTCCAGGACCAGCTCGTCCATGCGCACGTTGATGCGCGGGCCTGACGGCCCCGCGAACCCAAAGGTGAAGTACCCCTTACTGTCCTGCATCGAGCAGGGCAAGACGGCGATGCCGTATTCTGGGGACCAGACGGCACCAACTTCCTTCCAGATTTGCTTCGCCAGGTCGGTCGGAAGATATGAAAGAGTAGTGCCGGAATCCAGAACGACCGGGATGGGAAAGTTGTTCGATGTCAGGTTGTCCTGGCCGCTGTTACTATGAGCCTCCAGGGACGTTAGGGCGACTTTGAATGAGATGTAAGTCTGCGTCAGTTCGTCTGGGTAGACTTGTATCCTTGTAAGGTTGTTGCCGACATATTTCTCGGTGTCAATGCCGCCGAAAAGGATATTTCCGATCGATGCATCTGTTGAAGGCGGACATGGTTAGCAGGAGAGTTCGCACATATGGGTCAGGCAAAAGCAGCTTGCGCAGCTTGCAAGAGTAGACGCGACACCCACCGAGATCGTTCAGCCACAGGCTGTAGGCATTGGTATTAATCATGCCATCGTTCACCATCGTGACTGGCAGATTCGGGTAGATGGTCGATGACGAATGAGAGCCCATGACGATGGCTTCGTTAAAGGGGTAGCCAATGCCTAGTAGGCCGTATGATATGTCGGTGTCCAACCCCAGCCCCATGGTCACATTTTTGACGCTGGCCCCCGCGATAGCGAAGGAGTCTGTGAAGTAGTCTCCCTTCGAGAAACTACCGTCCAGGTACCGGATGCTGAAGTTGCCTCGCCTCAGGGTCTTGAAAGTCGACGAGGCAGACGAGGTGACTAGACGTAAGTCGGGTTGTCAGAAAAGGAAAGGCACAGAGCTAGGAGACTCGAGAGACAGAGCATGACATGACATGACATGACAGGGCAAGGACTAATTGTCTGCTGGGAAACATACAAGAGCCCAAATCGCAGCCATTAGGATGCTGTATAGGATCCTTGCAGGACGAGGTCGCAGGCACCCAGATGTCGCTGCTCCCAGTGTCCAACTGGAGAGTGACGTTCTGCGCAGGGCTCCCAACGGCACAGGTTGCGAAATAGCCGCCCCGCGATATCTCGTTGCGAATGAGCCCTTCGAACGTGTTCTCCGGGCTTCGTTTGGCAACTTTCGGCAGGAATTGTCTCCTCTCGATGCCGAACTGGACGGTGCCCCTCTCCGCAGCCACAGCGGTGATTAAGAGCACAGCACCCACGCCGATGCGTCCAACAACAGCCTTCATCCTCGCCAATTGACCACCGAACTAGAACCTAGCTCTTCTCCAGCAGCCAGGCATGGAATTGAAAACGACCGGAGGGCACGCGGAGAAAATCGAGCCCGCCAAGGGCCTTTTCTCGTGCAACGAGGGGCTTGCGCGCAAGACGGGTCCGCCCTATGTCGTCAAGAAGGTCTCAAATGGGGGAGGCGCTTCTACGGACCGGGGGAGCTGCTGGAGGGGAAACGGTGACGAGAGGACACTGAGTCGCTCATTTGCACCGCAGACGTCCAAATGGGATTGGAGAAGTTGCACAATACCAATATCATGGAGTTTTTAAGAGAAGAAAATGAAGCAGTAGATCCAAGCGGACAGCGCCGCGCACGAGATGAGGGAATTTATTCTCATTATTAAACATGGCGACTAGGCGCAGACGAGGAAAGGCAAAAGAAGAAGCATTGGCAAAAAGCACCAAGAAAAGCCAAGACACTGAACGACTGGAAAGAATGATGCCAAGCGACGGTGAGAGGTGATGGCCAAGACCTTGGGTGTAAGGTAATTCTGGGCATCTGAAACGGAGCGGTTTGCTTACGTCACAGGTTTGACACGTTTTCTCACTGAACCTTTCAGTACGTAAAAAAGTAAAATATGGACGGCTCGAAGCTTGATCTGGTGGAGGGAGGGCGGAAGCAGGGAAGAGGTTAGCTGGGGGCGTCATTTTGAGCTCTGTTGCAGCGTGGGAG
>PYST01000451.1:4379-27222 GCA_003049485.1 Ophioceras dolichostomum | reverse complement strand
GTGCGAACGGTTACCACCCTTCGCAAAATCCTCTTGGGATGCTCATTCGGCACAGCCGGACGGCGGCGTCCCCCCATCTGCTCAGTAAGGGTCGCCGCCGTCCGGACAGAACCCTATCAGAGGCTTGTCTGTAGTAGAAAAGAAACACGCGGTTCTTCCATATTCGTCACTGCCCCTTCAGAGTCTTCTCCATCGATCCTTTCTTCAGACGGGAGTGACTGATGTTTGCGGCCAGAAGATCTCATCATCGATCCACGATACACCTGCGTATATACATAGTCACGGCGCTTCCCATCCGTTCTCCCTCTCGATTGTGGAAAGAGGAGGAGAAGGGAGACGGACGGGATGATTCTGAAGCGTTTACCCAATCTTTGTTGACCGGCTGCTTCTTGCCTGGCGGGTTGGGCTTTCTAGGTGGGATCTCGGAATTGGTTTGAATACGGGGAGGGGAATGCTGTCGGCCAGCGACCTGCCGGGTCCAGACGCTCTCTCGAGTATCTGATGCCTCTCGAGCCGCGCGAGGTGCCATTCGCCATTCACGATCCACACGACGGCAGCACCACCATGTCAAAGTTCGATAACATCGCTGCTGTGCTGCGACAGGTGAAGATAGTACTGCGCGCACAGAATCAAGTCGGAGCTGGTGAGATATTCAGCAACAACTTCGATGATAATTGTCTCGGCGGGGATCTTTCTGACGATTCAGTGTTTCTTGAGCATGTCCCTGCTGAAGATATTGCGAGCACGGAATCAAATCGGAGCTGGTAAAATATTCAGCAACAACTTGGGTAATAATTGTCTGGGCGAGGGTCTCTTTGACGACTTAGTTTCTGATGAAGCTGTGCTGGATGAAGATGTTGAGAGCATGGCGTCGAGTTGAAGTCGATGAGATCTCTCGAGGGTGAAGATATTGCGAGAACGGAAGCAAATCAGAATTGGCGAGATTTTCAGCCATGACTTTTGTTGTGATATTTTCGGCGAGGATTTTCCTAACGACTGCGTTTCTGGTAAGGCAGCACTGAATGAAGATGTTGAGAAAGGCGTTAAGCTGGAGTCGATAAGATCTCTTCAGAAACGAATATGGTGATAAAGGTCTCGTCGGTGGTTCCACTCAAGGGTACTGTGCTCCGCGATGATATTTCTGATAACACTCTTCTTGGTGATGGCGTTCCCAGTGTGAGATATGGGACCCGGGACGCACCACTACCAAGTCTGTGTGCTCTTAGGAGTGTCGACTCGGGAGAAGCTGTCTTGTGCTCTTTCAGAGAGAGAGAGAGAGAGGGTAACTTAGGAACGAGGATGCACATCGGGACTGGAGAAAGTCACAGTGGGTGAGGCAAGATTAAAGTGTGAATAACTGAATAACTGCTCGTATCCCTAATCAACTATCGACTAGGAGGACCTCTTGTGAGAAGTGGACACGGTTGAGGGATGGATAAATAATGGATAAATAACTGTATGAAGGGGGAGGGGGGAGCCGGGCTGAGACTTTGAATATAGCTTCAGCCAGCCACACGCATGAAAACCTCGTAGCAGTATCAGGGGCCGAATCAAGAGGTGATGGAGTCACTTGACCGCATCATCCAGATCTCCGCCCACTGACCGACGCCACTCGCACCAGGATTTTAAGAAAAAGAGCGGATTTCCCCCCCTCCCCAAGATGACGACAAAAGAAAAGGCTAAAAAAAAGAGATTCCATCCCTCCCAAAGAGCAGTTCAGAGTTTAGGCAGGGAGGGGCACGATAGTCAAAGAGCCGCCATCCACTCGGCCACGCGGGTGCTCACGGAATCCCTGTCCTTCACGAGCCACGCGACCGCCTCCCTCTCCTGGAAGGCGTCCAGCTCCCCCTGCGAGACGTTCTTGTCGGTGGCGTGGGCCTTCAGGAAGGAGACGAAGTCCCAGTCCCGCTGCTCCAGCGCCCGATCGAGTAGGCCGAGGTCCCGCAGTCCGCTCGCGATCGCGCCGGAATTCCAACTGAACTTGTCGGAGCCGTTGACGCCGCCGCCGTTGCAGTCGCGGTGGGGCTGTACGGGTCCGTGTCGGCCATGCGCTCCTGGATACGGAGGCCGTGCTTGAGCAGCAGGACCCACATGTTGCGAACACGGGCGTGGACGACGTGCCGGTTGATGATGAGCGACTCGTCACGCGGCGTGGGGTACGCGTGGCGCGTAGCCCTGATGAGATTGTGCAGCTAGAGCGGCATCCCAAGGCCGAATCCGAAGGCATCGATGTTGGGGACGGTGCAGACGGATCCGTACATGGTATCTTTGGCCAGCACCTTGGAGAACTGCTCGCCGTTGATGTCGATGGAGTCGTCGGGCCCGCCGAGGTCGGCCTTGTGGAACCATTTCCGCTGCCTCTTCGCCTCGGCAATGGTCTCGGCTATTTCCTTGAACGTGGGGATGTAAAGGTTGACGAGGGCCGGATTAAGCGTGGCGCCGACCTTGAGGATCTCGTCGACGGCCTCGAGGGCCGCGGCGGCGTGGTGGTCGTGTGGCATCATCAGGGCATGCGTCCAGATGATGAGCGTTCGGTGGAAAGGCGAGAGGTAGTTGCACGCCTTGTTTGGGTTCGCGGGAGCGTCCTCGCAGAGAATATTGATGAGCTTGCCGCGGCCACGGCTGGCGGCGTAGCACAGCGGAGTCTCCCTCGTGTTGCCCCTGTTCTCGGGGTTGGCACCGCAGCGCACAAGCAGCTGGACCAGCTCGCTGACGGCGGGCCAAGTCGCCTGCATGACCGTCGGCGTGTTGGCGAAGCGGGCGTAGTGCGAGTCGGGCGCTATGGCGGGCAGGCAGGGGGCGAGCTCGACGGCCTCGAAGGCCCAGGCGCAGACGTGGAGGAGGGCGGGCACGCCAGTGAGTCCCTCGACGCTGAAGTCGGCGCCTGCCCTGGCGAGTTCCATCACGGCGCCGAGACCGTGGGGGGCTCCGATTCCGCCGCTCCAGTAGGTGCGGATGGGGCCCAGCCGCATGATTGCCAAGAACGCAGGCGAGCGGCAGCAGAAAAGGGTGTATTCGTCGACGGGGTACACCGCTTCCTGGAAGGGGAACGAGCGGGAGTCGAGCCTGGCCCCGTGGTGTAGCAGGCGACTCAACACGCGCGCGACGTCGACTTGGTCGAGATCACAGGCGGCGACGAAGTGGATGGGGCGCCGGCCGAGCGGATCCGAGCCGTCCCGGACGTGGATGTTGACGCGGTCACGGAACTCGGGCTGCATCAGGAGGCCGATGAGTTTGGGGAAGCCGAAGCGGACAACACCGTGGATGGCCTGGCGCTCTCGGCAGTCCATGAACGCCGTACCAGTACATGGAGGGCTGTCGCATGGAAGCGATGAGTGTGGGGGCGCTGGGTCTGGAGCCCGTAAAAAGTCGCATATCGCTGCGCGTCCCTTCTGGTCAGGTCGCGCACCCTCTCTATTTCCGTCTTCCGGCCGACTCTGAAACGACGGTCCGAGTGCCAGAACATGTCGTGGTGGCCCTCGAGCCGCAGGTGGGCAGTTCTATCGTCGGCGTTGCGGGGAAACCCGTTCCCTCCCCAGTGGTCAAGGCCAAGCCTCGATGGCTCGATCTGGTGGGTCAAGGGCCAGGACCCCTCGGGCCACGAGGAGAAGTGCTTCGAGTAGGTCGTGGCCATCGGAGCCCCTCACTTGATCAGCTCGGTGGCCAGGTGCTCGTTGCCGGCGCAGAGAGCCGTGTGGAGCGGCAGGTACGCATGAGGACAGGTGTGAGTGCTCGTCATTGAGCAGGAACAGAGCAGCCAAGCGGGATCGTCCATCGAGGCACCGTGCTCCAGGAGCAGGTGAGCGACCTTGTCGTGCCCATATTGCAGGGCGAGATGGAGAGGCGTGAAATAGCGGTTTGGGGTCGTGTGGCGATAACCCCGGACATTGATGCTGCGAGGTATGGCAGACCACGAGGGGAAGTGTTCCTGGGGGTCCTCATGGGGATTGATCTCAATGTACTCGGCCAGGACGCTTCTCACATCGTTGTTCACATTCGCGCCGTACTTGATGCAGGCCTTCAGCAGCTTCATTTTGCCGTGGCGGGCAGCCCAGCAGATAGGGAAGTTGTCGCGGTTAGTCGCCGAACGGACGAGGGCTTCCTCGACTGCGGAATAGAGGATCCGCGTCGTGAGCATGAGCTTGAGGAGGTCGCGCTCGCTAAGGTATTCGCATATGATGAGAAGCGTCTCGGGGGCAATCGAGAAGAGGGTGTGAGAAACCCTCGGCTTCTTCACCTCACCCGGTATGGTCGGGTCGGGGATGCTCATGTCGGTGCATGACGCCATTTTGACCTGTGGTCGGATGAAAAAGATGAGAAGAGGGCAATGAGGTGAGAACGTAGAGAAGTGAGAAGAAGGTAAAGGCAAAGGCGTGAGAAAAACGCAAAGAAGTGAGAACAGGACGTCAGGCAGGCGGGCATGCTGTGAGAGCAGCGCGTCGTGGATGGCTGACGGCCCTTGGCGGTGGTGGTAGTTTGGGAGTTTCTCATCGGAAGGTGAAAATTTCGTTGACAAGATGAAGGCGTGACTTAAAAGGACCACCAGCGGGGTCGCCGAGCGCGCCTCCTCGACCGTATCAGCTATCAACTTCCACTCGCCTCTCCATTGACTTGGTTCCTCTGCTGTCCGTGGAGAATCACAATTTTGTCGTGAATGGCCACCAAGCCATTGTCTGCGCGCGGAGATCCACGCAAAGTACAGTGGCTGGACTGTGAATGCCAGTGACTCACTGCTGCCAGTGTTGCCTGAGATTCGTTGGAAGGGATCAGGTGTCGGATATGGCTAGGTATGTTACCGTTGACAGTACGACCCATCGCTATATAACAGCAGCAACGGCAGCGGCAGCTACCTGAGGCTGAAGTGCGAGGGCCTCCATCCTGGATATGAGCGCCGAACCTCGAAGGGGAAGATGGTGACCAAGGTAGGCACATCTTTCTCGTCGATGCTGGACTGGAAATCGTCGTCCGTCTTCTTCTCGAACACGTCCAAGTTTTCGTCGGGATCATCCATCTCGACCGCCTCGTATTGGATGGGCATTCGGCCTTGAAGACCGATTTTCATGCCAACTGCCACGGACATGTAAGTCAACTAGCCATCATCGAGAAAAGGACAGACAGCATGAGACAGCGTGAGAGACCACGGACGCGAAAAAGATGAACTCACAAATCAAGATGAACCCAAACTCCAGCAGAACAGGAATCCAAGTGGCCACAGCGAGGATCTGCCCGAAGTTCCAGTGATTCTCCCCCTTGCGCGACTGGTCCACGCCCTCGA
The DNA here is from genome assembly GCA_003049485.1 of Ophioceras dolichostomum. NCBI lineage: Eukaryota > Fungi > Ascomycota > Sordariomycetes > Magnaporthales > Ophioceraceae > Ophioceras > Ophioceras dolichostomum. The sequence continues at coordinate 21,947 of PYST01000451.1, read as the reverse complement.
TCGAAGCAGACTGCCATCGGATGGCGGTGACGACGCCCAAGATCAGCCACATGCCGATCAGCGCGGCCAGAGTGGTGATGACAGCTGCAAAGCTGCGCAGGAACACCAGCGGCACGGGCGGCGAGCTCTTCACCGTCCCGCTGCCCCTGATCCACACGACCGCCTTGCCGAACGCGGTGGCCAGCATGCCTAGCACAGGCCCGCCGAGCACGATCCAGGTGCACCCCGAGATGACCTGGATCAGTCCCGGGCCGCCAATCTCCTTCTTCCTGCAGAACAGGTCGAGGAAGTTCGGTCTGTTGTTGTCCTCGGCGACGCCGGCGTTGAAGAAGAACAGCATTTGCGAGACGGGGAGGAAGAGCTTTATCGCCACGAACTTCAGGAAGCTGACCCGGTCCAGCACCAGAGGCAGGAGAAACAAGACCCAGAGCACCGCCACGGAGAAGACGCGGATCCAGCTCCGCCGCTTGACGCCGGAGGGGAAGAGTGGGTACAGGATCATGACGGGGAAGAAGGCGAAGGGCGCGAGCAGGCGGATCAGCGTGCGGTAGAAGGCCGTGCTGTCCAGCTCCGTGCGGGGGATGATGCCCGTCGACTTCTGGAGGAGCGCCAGCTGCAGGCCCAGGCTGAGCAGCGCGACGGCGACGAAGAGGTCGTACAGCGATCCTTGGAACGCGCGGAGGATCGGGGTCGAGATACGGATCAGCTGGCGGCCTTTCCGGCGGATGCGTGGGAACGTGAGGACGAGGAAGTAGACTGTGACCAGCACAGCCTCCATGTGATACGCCACCATCAACTGCGTCAGTGAGTTGAACCCCGGAGGATGCATGTCAGCGAGTGCTTATGCTTGCCTTCATACTCTCTACGGCGTCTTAACGAAGATTGGGCAAGCGAGAACCGGAAAGAGAGGAACACAAATGAAAGGAGATGGGGAGAGAGAGAGTGAACACTTACACCTATCCCGGCTATATCAGGATCTATCCCTACCGCCAGATCGATAACCATGCACAGCTCCTTCATGCACTCATCGCCCCTCGTGTGCAACGGATCCAGGACGAGGTTCCGGTACACGTCCTGCACGTCGTTGATCGTTATGTTCATGGACAGGATCGAGTCCGGCTCGACGCCCAGCGCGCGCTCGTGCCACTCCAGCGCCTGGAAGTTCGTGGGTATCGGCCAGGCCTCGAGCAGGGCCGCGATCTTGTCGTTCATGGGGAACACGCCTCTGGTGCCGTTCGCGAAGTTGTTGAAGTCGTTCTCGCGCGTCGGCATGGCCGACCTCAGGAGGTCGCCGATCAGGTGGTGGTCGAGGTTCGGGATCGGACGCGTGAAGCCCTGGAGCACGGCTTTGGAGGCATACGCCGTCCAGAGCGAGCAGTTCCCCCGGGCGTGGAGGTAGGGATATGGCGGGGGGATCCATGTCAGGTTGGCGAGGTTGCTCTTGTCGGAGGCGAAGGTTGTTGATGAGGTTGGGGATGAGGACGTCTGGGACGTCCGGGACGGGGACGACGACGATGGTGATGATGGGGATGGGGACTTCGACGGTGCTACCACAATTACTGTTGTTGCGAGCGTTGCCGTCTGAGTCGTCACTGTCCTCCCAGCGCCGACTTCGGCACCAGCCGAAGCCCCAGTGGGTGCTGCATCACTGCTGCTCGCCATGGTATCGACTAGATCGCGAGGACGAGTGGTGGCGCGTCGCTACCACCCAGCAGCAGCACCTGGGGTCTGGCCCCCATAGGTGTGAAGAGGGCATGGCCGGAGGTTTTAAGGGAGCACCTGTCGGGGACTCTCGGATGTCGTCTGTTCCTCTAGTCCAGTTCGATAGGCGATGGAATCTGGGGGCCACGCCGAGAGAAAGAGAGAGAAAGAGAGAGAGATTAAGTGCTGTGGAGGAGGCCAGAAACGACGGCCAGGATGGTCAGCCTCGGTGCCGATCTTCATGCGAGGTATTGCGTGTCTCCCTCTTTCCCTCTCAGCAGTATGCAGCTGTCACTCACTTGCTAACTTTCCTTCTTTCATCCGCAAAAGATGCGGTAAGCCCAGGCTTGGCCATGCTTCCTCGCCGCAGCCACAAAAAGGCACAGCTCAGGAACGCGGCAGATCATCGTGAGCGAGGGTGCGGCGTAGCGGCGCTTATGACGCGGTATCTTCGGCAAGCTACTGGGGCTGGGGTCCGGACATGTTTGGTCCCGAGAGGCGAGAGGGCACAGCTTTCTTCTCACCTAGATGACCGTTGCATCGAAGGCCTAGGTGCCGCGCTTCCGCACGCCCACCAATCTGGCACGTTGGAGGCGCACAAAAATAGCCGCGACGTGTAGGCGGAAAGGATGGATATTGGATTTAACGCACGGGTAGTTCACCCTTTCATGAGCTTATGCGTGTTTTACCGCGAACTTAGCCGCCCCCTGAGTCCTGAGGCTTCCTTGGAGAGGACAGAAAAGAAAATGTTGGGGGAGAAAAAAAAGAAGTTCATAAGCGATGACAAGTTCACTGCAGATTTAAGTTCAAGCCACCACCACCATGTAGTGGTTGCTCCTTCCTTGCATCGCGTTGCTTCCCTCAAAAACACTTCAATTCAGTGGGACTAATGGTACATGCCCGCGTGTCTGTTCTTAACAAGCGGTCATCCTATCTATCGAATTATCGAGGTCGTGGTGCAATAAACTTGGGGAGATCAATTTGGGTGATGTGTGCACTTGGGAAAAGATCAAGGAAACGGATCATGGGTCAGAATCAATCCAAGAAACGCAATAGCAAACATCGAAAAGCAAAGCAACGAGAGTGAGCAAAGGGGAGCGTCAAGCCAGATCCACCGGCCCCTTTTGAGAGCGATGAGTGGCCCACTAAGGCAGCTCTGCACCCAGTTCGAGCCCAGCCGATGCTCAATCCAACCCAATCCGTCCATCGCAGTGAAGACCGGCTGTCCACGCCGTCGTCGTCAAGTTATGCGGGAGCGCGACGGAGGCGCCGCCAGGGCTAGGGTAGCTCCGTCCATTCTAGAAGCAGATCGTCCGGGGGCGAGGTCAGGCTCACGGGGATCCCGCGCGTCACGCTCCACCTAGCAGAGTCGGGCTCGGTGGTACGGTTCCCCTCGGAGGGTCATATGAAGGGAGGTCCTGGCTTTGGCAAGGTCACAGGAGGGGGCGTCTCTGTGACGTCGGCCGTGCTCGCGGTCTGCGTTGGGGGGTTGGACGTGGGAGAGGAAAACGAAGAGCCGTGGCCGCCGTGTTTGCGCTTCCGCCACGGATCCGGAACTCTCTTATCCACTTTGAGCTCGCCTTTGACGTTGCTGATGCGCTCGGCTGTTGTTGTTATTGTCTTCGTGGTCAGCATACGGTTAAGTGATTTTGGGGTAGTAGATCGTCCTCCTCCTCTTCCGCCATTTCGACCATTAGATCGGGGCGGTGGGATTGAAAGGGGATCGATTTTGGTCATGGCTTGCCAACGTAGTATACAGATGTCGACGGTGAGGGAGAGAAGGAGGAGGGGAATGGGAAGACGGATGGAAACTTATACAACGTACCCAGGTTGATCTCGGTATTCACGACATCCCCTTTCTCGTTGATGCATCGTGCCAGATAGAACTGCTGCCTCCAAAGCTTGAAGTCCTCGCAGGTCTCTCGGTAATGATTTCTAGAGTTGTTGTTTCGACCACGCCGGGTACACCGGGGGTGGGAAAGACGATCGTCAGCATGGGTGCTTGCCGTAATAGAGACCGCCACACAAAATCAGTAGGGAAGGGAACTCACGCATCCCAAACCAGTTTGCCATTTTTGTTCCCTAGGTGGTCATCGAGAGGGATCCACGAGTAGATTGTGATCCGTGACCAGTCGATTTGGAGCTGCTCGCACTCGCAGCGGAAATGCGTCCCGTTCGTGTCGACCTCTCCGACCTCCTTGTTCCACATCCAGCATCTGGGGCAGGAGTCGATGTAGTTGGCAGCCTGGGCGAGGTGGGCCCAGAGGCCGAGGACGACGAGGGGGATCCCCATAACGATGGGGAGGAACTTGGAGCACCACCGCATTGTGATTGATGGACTTGCGCGATGGAAAGCCAGGTAGAATGATATCTTTCTTGAGTAGAAGGGGATAGATAGGTTGTGTGCCTGGTTGTACAGTGGAGGTGTGGTGCACAGGACTGAGGTGGTAAGCAAGACTCGAGCGAGAAAAGTTGAGGAAAAGAGGCGAGGGTCCAGAGTCCAGACCGCGGCGGTGGACGGTGCAACCCTGGTTTTAATGTACTGGTTGAGGAGCGGCGTCGAGAAAACTTCATCGCCGGGCCCCAGTGGCGTCAAAGTGGACGCGCAATATGCCCGCAACCTTTTGTCTTTGAGGTCAGTGCCGTTCTAAATATCATTCCATTAACTCAAAAATGGTTGACTTTAGCTTTCAGAATGACCCATCATTAGGTAGGTAGTTCAGGGAAAGCCCACCTATGATCCTCTCTGGCGATTCTTCGTTTCAGCGCGTCAGTGTGCGTTATCGCAGAAAGGTCTGGATTCGCCGAGAGGGCCTTCCCCCAACGGCAATGCAGGAGGTGCCTGTTCCTTGTTGTCTGCGTCTAATCGCGCCAGTCTGGGGAACAAACTTGCAGTACTATGCGTGAGATATTGAGTTCAGTAGCTGCGAAGTCTAGGTCATATTAAGCCTAAAATATGGCCCAAAAGATTTTGCTCTATTCGTAGATGCAAGTTCGGAGTTTTCGGCAACCCCTCCAAGTAATGGGATTGTGACGTGATGCCCAAGATCTCAAGCCTGGCCCATATAGAGGACAGTCCAGAGACCGAGGACCAACATTATCACGCCGCGCGTTCCCCCAAAGGCGTCGAGAAGAGATGTGTTGACAGTCCTGCCACCGCCGGCGCTCCCCAGTGTCTCCAACATTGGGATACTGAAGCGTCCCATGTCAATGTAGATGTACGGATCTAATTAGTCGGTGGATGACGCACCAGTCGTCCCCGTACGTTAGTGGCGCGCTCGCACGGAGAACTTGAAGGGTCTAGGGACTGAATATCCACAGGGGTTCCGTGAGAATATCTCAGACTTACTCAGGTCCAAGGCGCTCTCAACTTTCTTGGCACCGTTGTGGGTTTTGCAAGTGGTTCGTAGTATGCCGGTTGCAGCCTCGTAGACGCCCGCGTTGCAGTAATCGCGACAGTGGGGTTTGGTGTCGTACCTGATTCTCGGTTCAGAAATGTGTGAGGGGACCAATAGCTCCAGGGCACATTGACGAGAACGTCATGTCATGGTGACAAGGCTGTCATGTTTGCTGGCAAGAGCTGGCCAGCCCGGTGTTAGGGCTTGATCCTTGAAGGCGCTGTCAGGTGATAGATATAATGGGAGAATGATGTGACGTACGGCTGGAAGGCCAGGCCGCCGTTTGCGACGGTGCCAACGAAGTTGTTCAGTCGGATTCTGAAGTTTGGGCTGGATGTCCACTGATTGTTGCCGATCGCGTACGTACACGAGCCCTCGAGAAATGAGTCTTTAGTCATTCTCGACTGGCAATCCTTGACTCGGGTGGGATTTCGGAGAACTCCGGCACTGAAGGCCTGGGCGAGAACGACGGAGATGGAAGCGAGAAGCGGAGTGATTCGCATTGCGCCTGTCGGAAGAGAGATCTTCTGGAATTGGCCGTTTTCGTGTCCGGTAGTGTCCAGAAGGCGCTGGATCGGCTTGGGAGGAAGCCAAGATTCTGCGAGGAGTGTGTGGGGATGAGCTATTGATTAAAGAAAGAAGCAGGATGGAGAAGGCTGGGATTGATCGCAAGCGGAAGCGGAAGCGACATTTATAGCTACCTACGTTGCGCGCACTCCGTTGTTGGTGTCGCACCCCCTAATTATCACGTTCCAGAACAATAGAGTGACTACTAACCTAGGAGCAGAGTTCACTATGGGCTATTAGAATCGGCATGGCCCATTTCTAATCACTAGCAGCCAGAGTAGCAAATGGCAATGGCGGAGTTGGGCCATCACTAATATTTTTTCACGAACCGCGGCAGTCACACGGCGTCAGAGGTACAATTGTGGCCATCTTTCTGTTGTGGTGAAGAGATCGTGCAAGTCTCGACCACCAAGGTTGAGGCTAAACTAGATTATACAAGACAACTCCCAAGCAAAGGGCCAAGGTGCTGCGAGGCCTTCCATAAAAAAACCGCAGAAGAGAGTCATCGAGAGCTCTACCACCGCCGTTATTCAGCGGGATACTGGGGACCCCGCCCTCGATGTAGATATACTGGTCTTGATACTGCAGTGTCAGTTTCCATCCGCCGACGTGCTAATCGGCAGCTCTCGACGACGCGAGGGAGAAAAGGGCAGACTTACTAAGGCTTATGTAAGTGAAAACGCGACTAAAGCCGATCTTGGTCTGACAGGCGGCGCTGAAGTAGCCTGTGCCCTGGTGATGGATGGCCTGGCTGCAACGTGCGCGGTAGTCAGGCATGGTAAAGTTCCTGTGGAATATGTAAGTAGAGTTTTTACGGGAGAAACTCGACAGGAGAATGGTGAGAAGATGGCTAAGTATTGACAGGTGTGGTGTATAGAGACCGACAGAGAGAAAGGGAGAGAGGATGAGGATGAGGAGGAGGAAGAATGGTTGATAACACGTACGGAGTCCAGGCCAAAGAGCCGTTATCAAGAGTCCCCATGTAGTCGTTAAGATAGATCCTGACATTGTCTATCCACTGGCGCCTCCCATCTGGCGGTAAGTACCAGCATTGGCCCGCCAGAAGATGACCATTTTCGTCCTCCTTGTTGCCGTTGTTCATGCCAACGGCACACTCTCTTATCTTGGTGTGGTTGGTGACGCCGTGGGCGAGAGAGAAGAGACTGAGGACGGCGAGAAAGAGATAGAGGCGTATTGTGATGGGTGTGGTGTGCTTAACTTCAGTCTGTTTCAGGGCTAACTTGGACGACGCTTTGATTTTGCTGACGGAAGGGGGGAGTGGAGGCTCTCACAGGAAAGGCGGGGAGGCCGGCAAAACTGCTCGTGAAGAAATAGTAGTTAAACGAAGGAGTTGCTGTTGGACTGCATGTTTATCGTACTGTTTTCTCTGTTTGGTAGCGAGTCTTAGTTAGGTGCTTCAGTACATGTTGGTGAGAAGGCACACGAAATCACTTGCAAGTCGTTCGGCAACATCACAGAATCTCACAAAGATCCGTCACCTTTTATATACAGAGCTGCGATACCTCATCACTTCGGACCGCCTTCTCCCTCTCCGCCAGACTCACCCCATCCCATTCACACCCAATCACCACTCGCTACTCCTCATCCTCGCTAGCAGCAACAGCCGTAGCAGCATCCCTCTCAGCAACCGCCTCGGCCACCGCCCTGGCCTTGCCGCCGACGCCGGGGAACCCACCGCGGTTGATCTGCGAGATGGGGCCAGTCGGGTTCATCACGCCGCCGCTGGCCGTCCAGAACGCGGCGGGGCTCACGGGCAGGTTGGCGTTGCCGCGGATGCCGAAGCGGATCCATGCGAACAGGCCGTCCTCGAGCTTGTTGCCCACGAGCGCGTAGCGCACGATGGGGTCGTCGCCGTTGGCGCCCTGCATGAACAAGAAGTCGCGCACGTTCTGGGTCTGCGACATCTTGTTGGTGTTGTACGGCGCGGCCTTGTTGGAGGCCGTCACGAGCGACTGGTCGAAGTACAGCTGGCCGACGTGCGCGGCACGGCCGCCCGAGATGGTGTTGTTGGGGAGCTTGGTGGCGCCGACGTAGGCGATTGCTGTTGGGAGAAGAGAGTGTTGGTGAAGGCTCTTCTTTTTTCTCGCTCGCTTGTGTGAAGTGAATGAGAGATGGTGACTTGGATAGATGACGGGGACTGGGGAGGCGAGGTACGAACCGTGAATGTGCGTGGCACGGCCCTCGTAGTGGCCAGGCATCAAGCTGTCAAAAGAGGCCACTCCGGCGTCGTCGGTCGGTTGCACACCGCGGAGAGTAGTTCCCTTCAGGATCGAGGCGTCTTTTGGATCGCCCATGCCCGGGTAGCCTTGGACGCCGACGTACATGCCCTAGGGTGTGTCACAGATTCGTCAGTCTCCGAGTCTGCGATTGTCTCTCTCTGTCACTGCCCCCTCGCCCTTGTCAGTCCGCGGGAGGATTGGCGCGGTGAGTCTCGTACCGTTGCATTCGAGCTCCAGATGTCCACAAACACGTTTGGAACGACCTTGCAGGTCTGGTAGTCCACGACTTGGATCGCCAGCGTCAACTTGATGCCCTTCTCGCCGTTGGTGATATCCTTGCGGACTTCCTCTCCCTTGACGTCTATGTCGAGCAAAAAAAGAGACCAGAAGTCAGTAAACCACACAAACTCGTTTTTGTCTTCAGTGTGCAGGTGGCTTGTGGGAACGTGGTAGGTGTAAGAGGATGATCCGTACAGAGAGGGCCCTGGTCGACAGCTGGCATCAGCATGCATGCGCCGTAGTCGGTGAACAAACTCGTCAGGCTCATGCCATTGGTCACGACCTTGGTGCTCTTGTGGTCGATCCTCGAAACGGAGATGTAGTCCCTCTTGGAGAGGTGCGAGCTGATAGTTAGTTTCGCGACGGAGTTGTCAGCTTTAGGTTTTCACGAGGTGTTGGACGTAGGTAGGTAGCTCTTCGGGACAGTCGACTTCTACTCACCTTCCCTCGGGCTCGACTCCGGCAGCCCTGCGAAGCCTGTCGAACTCATCGGCGTGCCGGTCGACCGTCCTCTTCACGAACTCGGGATCCTCGAAGTGCTCCCTGCAGTGGTCGAGTGACCGCTCGTACAGCGGTTTGGCCGCATGCTGGAACTCGGGCTCCTTGATGTCGTGCGGATGGGCCAATCCCGACGAGACGGCGAGCAGCAGCGCTGCCAGTGAGCTCTTCAGACCCATTTTGGGCTCGATACTACTGAGAACTGGCAGGTGGGGCTGAGTGGGAAGTCGTCCTTTCCTCGATTGTCAGATGAAAAGATGTGAGTGAGTGGACGAAGAACAACAGGTCGACCGGAACCATCAAGCGTCAGCAACGGGGAAAACGGGATATAAAAAAATACCATCTTTGAGCTTCCTGGGCGCCTCTCTTTCTATATCAAGTTCGCTTCGACTTATACCAACGGATTTGCCTTCACATCCGTGTGGATCCTTAGAAGGTTTGTTTATTATTATCCGATAGGATCATCCGACAGGACGAATCCGCCACCAGGTATAATTATGGCAATCGACGTACGAAACAGGTGAAGCAGCCAGTGGCCTTCCTACTACTGCCGAGGTGAGATGGCGAAAGCTGGGTAGCCTATGGCAAGAGGTGTGTTTGTCGGAGATGTAGTACACGCCAGCCAGAGGCGTAGTAGGACAAAGCACCCAAGCGACGCCCGAAGTGCCGAGACCGTCGCCGCTGTGTATTTTAATCTGTGCTTGACTATGGGGTACATAAACGAGCCTCGTCACCTGCTTTAAAGCAACAATTCTTTGGGAACGGTAAGAAGCCAGGGATCACAAAAGCTCTCAAGGCCCTCGCTTTGGACTGTGGTTGGGTGGATGCTGGCGATGCGACAGCCAGCACTTGCCGGCTAAAAAGAATAGGAGAGGTCAAGGCCGGCACTTTGCCGCCCTTCCCCAGACCGGAAGTTTTCTAGAGGAACGGGGCCAAGTCGCCGCGGCTTCTCGGAAGGCTGCAGTTAAAAGGACCCTCCCCTGTTCAGTTTACCCAAATTGGCCCAAAATTGATGACGACTGGTGATCCGATCCACTATCTTGCCATCAGGCCAGTTTTTCTGCTTTGGACTGTTTTCTTTCCCCTCCGCCTGGATGCAGCCTTTTTTTTCTTCTGGGGTATGTTATAGCCGGAAGCGATGGTGCATCGTCAGCCAATGAGGGATGATGTGATTTGCAATCCGGTCTTCGTCGAACATTCTCTACACTTTGGAACCACGCACGCGCTTTTCCCCACCCGACCCCAAGAGGATGGAGGCTGTTTGACGCGAGATTGGATGCAGCCAGCTCCGTCACGTGTGGGTGTTCGAACAGATGTTGATCGGCCGAGTGAGGCGGCTTCCATCGGACTCCCTTTTGCGCTGTAGAAGATCGGAGCTATGGTTGATCCGTGAAGCGAAGCAAACCTCCCAACGCAGTTCCCGCAAGGCTATTTATCGATAAAGCGTCGATTGAATAGCTCAGCATATCACCCTTGAGATAGTGAATTCGGGACAGAGAGATGTGAGCCTCGCAAGGTGTCTTTCTTCAACATAATTCCCTATTGCACAGTATCCCCAATAATACAATGAGTGAAAGGACCACGCCTGAGAGACTTGCGAAAAGAAAAACTCTCAACTGGTTACCAAATATGAAAAATCTTGCAACCTGAGCATTGGTTGAAGTGCGTCCTACTTCCTACTACACAAAACATAAACGTCAGATCCCGAACCTCCTAGAGACCGGCGTCGGCAGCACGGTTTGGGCAACGACCACGACGGGCGTCCCCCACGCCGTCGGTTGCGTATTCTTCTGCTCAGCCAGCGGAATCCGCTCAGCGCCAACCACGACCTCTGGGCCGGGGATCCCATACTCGCGGAAAGGATCAGCGTAGATGTCTATCTCGATGCCAGGGTCGTGGCTGGTGTACATCTGTGTCGCAAGCATGCCCTGGCCCACCCCCACTGCACTCGCTGGGCGACTAGTGCTCGAACCACCACTGGCCCCCCCTCCTCCACCCCCAGGTGCGTCCGCCTCGACCCAAAGATTCAAGCACTGCGGATAGTTCTGGGCGCCGTTCACGGCCTTGGCGAAATGCAGCGCGATAATCTCGTGGCGCAGGACGTACGGCCCAGGCTCCAGGCCGGGCGGGATCTCGACCAGCCAGCTATTGTTGCTGGCGATGAGGATGTCTGAGGCCCACACTCCTCTACCGAGATAGGGGGCTTCGCCTTCGGTGGGTTGCAGGAGCGCGGGCGCTCCGTCGTCGATCTTGAAGAAGCGCAGCTGGTTCTTGTCCACGCCGGCGCAGCCACTCGGACTGGTTGGCGGACACCTCGCGAGGTAGGAGAGTACCGGTCCTGCATGAGACTGCGGCCAGCCGTTCCACTGAACGTGTATCCTGTCGCCGGGCCGGACAGGCGCGTGTGCTCGGGCGGGTACGGCGTCGCGATGGCAGATGATGTCGGGCGAGGTATAGTTCTCCGGCCCGACGAAGCCGTCGTCTGGGTTCTGGGCCGCCCAGCCGACCACGTTTGGCGGATTTCGGGAGGCTGGGATCTTGGGGTTGTAGCCGGGATACATCTCGCCGTTGACGATGATGTAGGAAACGTGTGAGTGAGCAGCGGCGAGGACGGAGAGGTTGAGCCATGTCAGGGCTCCGAGCATGACGCTGGCTAGGTGAGACCGCGCCATGTCTGCGCCGAGATCTTTGGCTGAGGAGAGGATGAAGGAATTAGGGATGTCCCCAGATACTCAGGGATAGCCACGGAGAGGGAGAGAATGAAACAGCGCGTCTTGTACCCATCACTGCATAGCGAGGAGCTGCACCTGGTCGAAGAGATGATCTATGATTTTATGGTGGGGAGATGAGGCACACCTGGTATCAAGCGGGTCTCAGAGCTCTCAAGAAATCCTCACGAACGGAAGGATGGCAAATCTCGGAGAGGCCACGAGGACACCAAATCCACCGGCCGATGAGCATGTTTCAGGCGACGGAGTCAGTACAAGACCAGCAGAAGGTGAAGAATCCAGATTTTTCGAATCTCGCGAAGCTGACGACAGATTGCAGTAATAATGCAACCCCGGAATTGTGTGCGTCTCTCCGCATTCTCTCTTACCTCCCGCCTCCCGCATCCCCTCACAAACCCCACAGAAAGCGACCCCAAACGGGCGATGTAGTGTAGCCGAGAAGGGTCAGCCGCTCCCCCTCCTGTGCTACAGTGGACAGGTAGGGAGGTGGGTAGATCCGCTCGAGTCCCGGCGTCGGGTTGGGTGCAGGCTTAGCCGGGTGGCATATAACCCATAAGCGAGGCGTTCATATGCTGTGAGATCTGATGAATGAGTTGAGGAATGGCAGGCATCCCTTTTATCATCGACATGTCTGATCGGTATCTTCTCGAATACTGACTTGATAAATTTAAAGATTGGGACGTGCCTAGGTTGAGAGGGCCAGTTGTCCAACACAATCTGGCGGGATCTGGAGGCGCAATTTGACTTACATCCATGTCACTCGCTGGCCAAACCTAGAGCTCTCTCCGCGCTGGCACTTAGGAGGCTCGGACAACTACTACTTGCACAAGCGGTGATGTGTTGTTGTCAAAACAATCTTGTCACGAATGAACACGAACGTTGCACTGATCAAAAGGACCAAAAATTGGGTAATGTTTCGATACTTGCTTCTGTAACTCAAAGGGAAAAGAAAATAAAAAAATTACGAGAAAAAAGAAAAAAAGAGAAAAAAAAATTAAAGAATTAAAAAAAAAAAAAAAAAGCAAAACAAAAGCTAAAAAAAAAGCAAACGAAAAAGCACCACAGCCACATCCCCCCTTTCCCTCTCCCCCCTACTCCTCCTCCTCCTCCACCACCCGCCGCACCCGGAAGTCCCCCTCCAGCATCTTCTTCTCTCCATCCAGCTCCTTCCAGGCCGCCCAGACCACGTCGCAGTCGTTCCAGTCGCCTCTGCGGAGCGGACGTGTGAAGTTCCTCCCCGACGCCGCCTCGGCGGCGAGGGTGTTCCAGACCTGGACCATGTCCGTCGCCGGGTCGCCCTCGGCCTTGATGCCGTAGATCCTCATGGGCGACCCTGACCCTTGGAACCCGTCATAACCCCAACCCTTGGCGAGCTGCCGGATGGAGGACCACCCCGAGGAGGCTGGGTCTGGGTCTGGGTCTGGGTCGGCGGCGGCGGGGAGGTGTGCTGGCCCGGCCTCGACCTCGGGCACGGGCACGGACATGGGTACGGGAATGGGCACGGACTTCGGCTCCTCCGAGTCGTCCTCGTCCTCATCCTCTGAGTCGTCCCACTCCGAGTCGTAGTCCTCCTCTGGGTTCTCCTCCCCACCGAGCGCAACAGGCATCGCCCAGCACTCGATGGATCTCCAGGTGTCACCCGCGGCATCCGTCTCCTGCCACAGCCAGTTGATGATGGTAACCGACCGCAGGTGCGGGAAGGCGACCTCGCCCTCGGCCCAGGCGTCTTCGGCGTCCTCGTCGATGGCGAAGCCCAGGTCGTCGAGGTGCCAGTCCCGGTTCTTCATGCTGTCGAAAAAGCCGGACCAGCGCCCGTCGAGGCAGACGCGGTTCAGGACGAGCGTCTCGAGGGAGCCTCGGAGCTTCATGATCAGGTTATGCAGGTCCGCGCGGCCGACGTAGCACTTGTGGAGGCTCAGGTAGCGGAGCCGCGGGACCAGCGGGGGTTCCTGGAGGCGGAGGCAGGGCATGAAACCCAGGACGTCGCCCAGCCTGAAGCACGACCTGAGGAAGAGCTGGTGTAGTCCAGAGCATCGCTGGAGCATGTATGAGAGGGCATGGGCCACCCTGATACTGTACGACATCGTTTCGTCCCGTCCACCCAACCAGAGCCTGGTGAGGACCTCGAGCGAGCGGAGCTTGGCCAGCTGGATGAGCCACTCCGGGGTGAAGTCGGGAAAGTCCTCGAGAGAAGGGCACAGGAAGGAGAAGTCCCAGAACTGGACCCGGAAAGCCACGATAGTCTTGTTGTTGGCAATCAACGGGCGAGATGAGCTCCGGCGAGAGCAGATCGCGCTCATGGCCAGAGACCAAGCGTCCACGAACCAGTCCTTGTCGTTGTGCCAGTCGTGATAACGCGATCCCGCTCTCGGCTCGACGATAATTCCCGAGCAGTTCGGGAGCGCTCTGAAGTTCTCGCAGGCCACCAGGCGTCTCAGCAGGCTCCGTTGCGGGTCGGGGAGTTCGTCCTCGGGCCGGTAGTCGAGGCAGACTGTCTTCACGGTGTTTCTGATGCGAGCGTCGAGGGAGGCCAGAACGGCGAGTCGGTTCAGGTGTTTCGAGCTCAGGCTCACCCAGACTGTCGTGAATGCCACAGTGTGGAAGAAGAGTTCGCATGAGTCTCGCGTCGCTCGGTTCACCAGACGGAACGAGGAGATGGACAGCTTGTCGTTGACGAAGAAGGCTACAATGTCGAGAATCTCGTTAGGCACGTCCATGAGCTTCAGGTGTCTGATTCCGGGTCGATAGCCCAGATCGCGGTCAAGCCTGGGAAAGGCGAATTTGAAGTCGAGAGATCTCCGACGAGGGAAATACATAGGCTCTTTGAAGGGCATCACGAAGCCAGTGGCAGTGTGGTCCTCGACGGTTGGCTTCTTCGATGCAGCATCTTGAAAAAGAGCTGCCTCCTCGAGGGCAATATCGGCAAGTAGCTCGTCGAGAAGGCTAGGGGCAGTGTTGTTCTCGACGGCTGACTCCATCGGCGCAGCATCTTGAGTAGAAGAAAGAGCTGTCTCCTCGAGGGCAATATGGGCAGTATTTGCACGCAGCTCGCCGATCATGCTAGATTCATTGCTGTCCTCGGCGATTGACCCCATCGCATGTTGAGGAGAAAAAAGAGCTGGCTCCTCGAGGGCAAGATTTACAGCCATCTCACCGATAATGGTAGATCCAAATTCGACGTTGTCCTCGGCGATTGACTCGATCCACGCAGGATGCGGAAAGGATGTGGCAACGGGAGCAGTCTCCTCGGCGAGCTGCTCGTCGGCAGTGCTGTGGGAGGTGTTGTTCTCGTCGGTGGGCTCCATCTTCGTTGATCTTTCTGGCTGCTGAGCTCGGAGAGAGGAGATGGGCGAGAGAGCTCTGTGGAAACAATAGGAAAGACGAACAGCGGCTAATGAGGGCCAAAATCAAACGAAATGGAGAGAAGCTTGACTTGGTCTGGGTCTGGCGATGTGACGAAAACCGCGCTGAACAAGACGACAAGAGAGCTGTGTCGAAGGAGGAAAGATCAGAAGCGGCTAGTGAGGATCAGAGTCAAACTGAATGGATATAGAGCTCGACTGGGTCCAGGTGCTAGATGTCTGCGACGAAAACCGCGTTGCAAAGGACGAGAAGGCTGCGACGCGTTGAGGGAGGGTGGAAGCAGCTGGGATTTGAATTTTGTCTACGCGGTTTGAATTTCTGAGGGCAGTTTTGTGTGGTTTGTGGGCTGCCGTCAGTAGCAACTTCCCCGTCTGCGTTGAAAAAGATTGGAAGCAGCTACCTAGGGTCCGATATAGGGGAGTGGCCGACGATCTCGGTGAACGGGGTAGGCCGAACGCCGGACGCTCTGGAGCTATGGCCAATGACGGCCAGCCCAGTCAGTGCCTTAGGTACCTTGGGTACCCAAGGTACAGGTAGAAAAACTGAGCAGTGACCTGAGTCCACTGTCCGCAAGCTATAGCCCGTAGTGTTCTGCATTGCGGCGTGGCAGGTACTGGACCACGGCAGGTACTGGACCACGGCAGGTACTGGACCACGGCAGGTACTGGACCACGGCAGGTACTAAACAACCGGGTACTACAATCCACAGGATGATACCTCCATGAAGTATGAGGTGTGCACACTTCATGTTCTAGTGCGCTACAATAGCATGCTAGCCCTATTCAATATAAGGCACACCGAGGTGGGAGGGCTGCCATGGGATAGGAGTTGACAAACCCTTCTGATCCAATGTGGGAAGCCACTGAGAGAAACGTGTACAGAGGAGCATCGTAGCATTGGACAAATCTATCGTCGTGATGGAACGCATTAAAAAGCATTGAAAACAGTATTTACGATCCCAAAGTCACACAATTCTCACGATCTGCCACTCTCTATCTGATCTCTGTCACGCCGTGAACTGTCCCCACCCAGAACCCATGTCAACCCACGCTCGCTCCAAGACACCACGACGCGTCTTACTCCCGCCTAGATGTTGTAGACGCGACACCGGCCGAAGATGGCAGCTGTGGCCCAGGCCATGTACTTGGAGGCCGAAGCCTTCGCCTGCGAGACCGAGTCGACGGTGGACACGGAGTCGATCGAGGCTCTTCCCACGCCCCAGCTGTTCGAGGAGTAGGTGGAGGACTTGTTTGATGCGCGGGCGAGCGACGCCCGGACACGGCTGCTCTGGAAGTGGGACCGGAAGCCGGAGGGCCTGGAAGCGTTGCTGTCGAGCAAGCACGAAAGATGCGACCGTTAGCTCCGGACTGTGATTTGTGGGCAGGCTTCTTGGCAGGTCGACAGCATCATGGAGCACTTACGCAAAATCCATTGGTGCGCAAGGAACGGTTGTGATGTCCAACAGGCTCAAAGTGAGCGGTGTCTCCGTGATATGGTGACAGTGGTTGATGTTGGAAGTACCAGGACGGACTGTTTGGAGATATGCGAGAGTGACGGCGCTGTTGTGGACGACGGCGACTGATGATGATTAACGGCCATGAGGGGGTCGTTGGAGGTCGCCGGTCCGGGTTATATATATAGGCTGGAACGAGAGAGCCCGCCTAACGGCATGGACGGGTGTAATAACGCAAAGCCACATCTTCGGATGCCACCCGCCTCTGCGTCTCTCCTCACTTGGTATTCCGAGGTGGGAGGGTATATGACTCGATCGCATATCCATTCAAGCAGGTAGAATAACCAGCCATCAACCGCAGCACGAAGCGAGCTCTCGCTAATATCGACCTTCGACATTTGGACATGCACCTGATAAAAGGCATGTGGTATGACGCCATGCATCGGAACAACGGCCATGTTATTACCATAAGGTGGGCGATTGAGCCGCCGTCTTGGGTCCTTACGACGATGCAGGAATCTGATATGGCCTCGACATGTGCGCGTAGAATGGACATTCACCAGAAAGCACCAGCGGGCTCTTCCTTGGCTGCAGTTGTCACGTACTACGTACAAGGCGGAGTCAAAGTGCTATGCAGGGACGGGAGAACGACCTTCTATGTTGCGCGCCATTGAGTTGGGATCTGAACTTCCAGATGATAAGCACGGGAGGCTGGAACGAGTGCCACTGGACCCTGCGTCCCGATAAACTGCCTAGTACACGCCACGATACGACCATCCTTGAACGGCAGGTAGACAGGCGGCGGCGGTGACTGGGTATTGCGACGTCTGTCTAACCGTCTCGATAGACGCATGAAACCATCTTCCGCGTCAAGAGGCTTTTTCTACTTCGAGAAGGACTCGAGGTCAGCCGCAGACCAGTTCTGTGCCACGACTTCCAGCAGCCTCTCCACCGTTGAGGGCAGTTATTTGCATCCCCCCCTGGTCCCTTATTGCATCGATTTATACGGCTTTGGGAAAACCCTGCTTTCCACTCTTTACCACACCAATCCGCAAACGCACAAATCGTCAAACGCACTTCTAGCACAATTCTATATTGCAAACACGAAGCTAACTCTGATATAAACCCTAACTCTAATATCCAACCATTAACCCTAACCAACTAACCAAATAACCTACCGCTTTTTTCTTTTTTTTTTTCGTTGTTCCCGGGGTGCAAAGTTTGCGGGCGACTTGGGAAAGCCGTGTTCAAGTGTTAGTGGGAGGTGTCGAGGTTCGTGATGCGGAGTGGGGCAGACTAACCGTAAAGGGTATAAATCGATGCAAATAAGGGACTGGGGG